>CM042554.1:18245694-18248194 GCA_023630585.1 Cranoglanis bouderius
AATAAATTCAATGCACACAGACTGAAGTAGTTTAAGTCTTTGGTTCTTTTAATTGTGATGATTTTGACTCACATTTAACAAAAACCCACCAATTCACTATCTCAACAAATTAGAATATGGTGACATGCCAATCAGCTAATCAACTCAAAACACCTGCAAAGGTTTCCTGAGCCTTCAAAATGGTCTCTCAGTTTGGTTCACTAGGTAAGTCACAAACATTCATTGCCAAAGAAGCTGGCTGTTCACAGAGTGCTGTATCCAAGCATGTTAACAGAAAGTTGAGTGGAAGGAAAAAGTGTGGAAGAAAAAGATGCACAACCAACCGAGAGAACCGCAGCCTTATGAGGATTGTCAAGCAAAATCGATTCAAGAATTTGAGTGAACTTCACAAGGAATGGACTGAGGCTGGGGTCAAGGCATCAAGAGCCACCACACACACAGGTGTAAGGGAATTTGGCTACAGTTGTCGTATTCCTCTTGTTAAGCCACTCCTGAACCACAGACAACGTCAGAGGCGTCTTACCTGGGCTAAGGAGAAGAAGAACTGGACTGTTACCCAGTGGTCCAAAGTCCTCTTTTCAGATGAGAGCAAGTTTTGTATTTCATTTGGAAACCAAGGTCCTAGAGTCTGGAGGAAGGGTGGAGAAGCTCATAGCCCAAGTTGCTTGAAGTCCAGTGTTCAGTTTCCACAGTCTGATGATTTGGGGTACAATGTCATCTGCTGGTGTTGGTCCATTGTGTTTTTTGAAAACCAAAGTCACTGCACCCGTTTACCAAGAAATTTTGGAGCACTTCATGCTTCCTTCTGCTGACCAGCTTTTTGAAGATGCTGATTTCTTTTTCCAGCAGGATTTGGCACCTGCCCACTCTGCCAAAAGCACCAAAAGTTGGTTAAATGACCATGGTGTTGGTGTGCTTGACTGGCCAGCAAACTCACCACACCTGAACCCCATAGAGAATCTATGGGGTATTGTCAAGAGGAAAATGAGAAACAAGAGACCAAAAAATGCAGATGAGCTGAAGGCCACTGTCAAAGAAACCTGGGCTTCCATACCACCTCAGCAGTGCCACAAACTGATCACCTCCATGCCACGCCGAATTGAGGCAGTAATTAAAGCAAAAGGAGCCCCTACCAAGTATTGAGTACATGTACAGTAAATGAACATACTTTCCAGAAGGCCAACAATTCACTAAAAATGTTTTTTTTTTATTGGTCTTATGAAGTATTCTAATTTGTTGAGATAGTGAATTGGTGGGTTTTTGTTAAATGTGAGCTAAAATCATCACAATTAAAAGAACCAAAGACTTAAACTACTTCAGTCTGTGTGCATTGAATTTATTTAATACACGAGTTTCACAATTTGAGTTGAATTACTGAAATAAATGAACTTTTCCACGACATTCTAATTTATTGAGATGCACCTGTATGTTAAATATATAAGCAGCCCCTTACCGTATCGTCAATCACACACGTCTTTTAATCCGTTTATGTGGAGCGTCACACAATCAGACAGCGTTGCAGTGGTAATACACTGTAGTCTGGTGAAACTTTGCCTTTCAACTTTGCCTGTCTAATTAACAGTCGAAGAAACTACTCATTTCATGCCTGTTATTTCTTAAGTTCTTTTATATGCAGGTATACGGTTCCATAAAACTTTCTGAATGCGGTAAAAAGCTGCATTGTATCATATTGCTGTACTGTATTTATATACATGCAGCGTGCTCTCCTAATGGTCTCGGTCATTCCGGTTCCTGCGTGCAGGTCACCGCGTCTCTTAACTGGTTGGTGAGGATGTCGTCGGAGTTAGAGACCAACATCGTAGCCGTAGAAAAAGTGAAAGAGTACGGCGAAACGGAGAAAGAGGTAAGTGTAGCCGTGTGTATCCAACACAAGGTTGTGATAAAAAGCCCATGGATAAAAAAAACCCAATAGTGTGACCGTACAGCCGTGGCCAAAAGTTTTGAGAATGACACAAATATTAATTTTTACAAAGTCTGCTGCCTCAGTTTTTATGATGGCAATTTGCATATACTCCAGAATGTTATGAAGAGTGATCAGATGAATTGCAATTAATTTCAAAGTCCCTCTTTGCCATGAAAATGAACTTAATCCCAAAAAAACATGTCCACTGCATTTCAGCCCTTCCACAAAAGGACCAGCTGACATCATGTCAGTGATTCTCTCGTTAACACAGGTGAGAGTGTTAATGAGGACAAGGCTGGAGATCACTCTGTCATGCTGATTGAGTTAGAATAACAGACTGGAAGCTTTAAAAGGAGGGTGGTGCTTGAAATTATTGTTCTTCCTCTGTTAACTATGGTTACCTGCAAGGAAACGCGTGCAGCCATCATTGCTTTGCACAAAAAGGGATTCACAGGCAAGGATATTGCTGCTAGTAAGATTGCACCTAAATCAACCATTTATCGGATCATCAAGACCTTCAAGGAGAGAGGTTCAACTGTTGTGAAGAAGGCTTCAGGGCGCCCAAGAAAGTCCAGC
>CM042554.1:18253194-18260694 GCA_023630585.1 Cranoglanis bouderius
TGTCAATATGACATCTTTATGCACTATTAGGAAAAAAAAATAGTGATTATATCAAGCTTTGTACTGTGTTGGAGAAAAATATAACCTTCAATGTAAACTCAGTCTTTCATATCGTTACATAATCAGCCGGTCTTTTATCACGGGTTACTAAGCTTCATCATGATTTTATTTTCTTTCTTCCTCAAAACAATATTGATATTAATACGTCATATCCATGATGTATCCTTTAAACAGAGCTGCTGAGGTGAAATGGTGCTTATGTAAGGAATAAAACACTCTCTGTCCGGCTGTTCTAGGAAACTAATCAGAGACTGGGCGGTGTTCTCCTATAACAGCACATCCTGAAGTGTTTTATTCCTCTTGTACTACAGCAGTTTGTTAGAAATTACGTCGTGCTTTTATCCGTTTCTAGTTACGTTTAACGTAGAACGTCCGCGAAACACGTGACGTGTCAGCTATAAATGGACGTTCCCTCGTTTTTACGTTTATGTTTATATATATATATATATATATATATATATATATATATATATATATATATATATATATATATATATAAAACAAGAACAGAAAGCGTAAAGTCAAAAATGTTAGTTACAGCTTTACCTCTGACTGTTACGAAGTGCCGACACTGGAGACTCCTTCCATAAACGTTAAATAAACATCTCCTTACAGAAAACTTTACCACAAGAACCGTTATACGTGTTTGTTGAATAACAAGACGTACAAGTCCTTCTGAATGAGCTGTTACTATAGCAACGATAACGCATTAGAAAAGACTGCTGTTATCGGAAACGAATCAACACCTTCTGACCAATCAGAATCGAGAATTCGGCGGCCCTGTGGTGCATTTAAATAAATAAATAAATAAATCGAGCCCACAAAGAAGGCGTCTCATGTTGTGTAACCTAATATGTTGCGGAACGTCACACTTAACACGTGGCGTCTTGGTGATCATGTGGCGGGAAAGGAGATGTGGGGTAACTGTATATCCGTGTCCCAACACCGATGACTCCCGTATATCTATATTCGTCATTCTGAGACTGAGGTAATGTCTAATATTATCAGTCGTCTCCATGTCTGGTTTTTGTAGCCACGGTGAGCTAATTCACTCGCTTTATTGTACAATGATTCATTATTTCATCGCCACCAAATACATCTCCAGAAATGTAATGTATTAAATCGTGGCTTTGCCTTGCCGTGTCACCTCAGCGTAGCTTCATGTTGAATATGAAGATTTATATGTTTAGTTGCCATATTTATGAGGTTGTGCTTCGTTTATTATTATTTTTTCTTTATTTATTTAATGCTGCTTCCTTTTCATATATACGACAAAGATTTATTTTCCTTATAATAGTTAAGTCTGAATTCTTAGGACATCACGCTATGTTACGAGCACTCATCATCTCCCATATATATACACACAGTACTGTGCAAAAGTTTTAGGCACGTGCAAAGAAATGCTGTAGAGCAAAGATGCCTTTAAAATAATGAAATTAAATGTTTCTACATAAAAAAAAAAATACTGTAAAGAGCAGTAAACAGTAGTAAATGAAACCAAAAAGTCAATATTTGCTGTGACAAAAAATACAAATAAAAAATAGTGGTCTCCGGTACAATGTGTGCAGTTTTATAAGGAAATGAGCTGGTAAGTTTTATTGAGCATCTTGCAGAACCAGACACAGTTCTTCTGGACACTTTGACTTTCGCACTCGCTTCTTATTTCTGCAGCGAAACCCAGCAGCCTTCATTATGGGTTTTTTTTTTTTTTAATTTATTTTTTTTTATTTTTATAAATCATCTAAAAAGTGGTCTCTTGCGTAATATGCTACTTTCTTTAATGACATTTTTCTGTAACATTTAATTTTGTGCTAGAAAACTAATGTTTGGGAATCCAAAATGTCTTTTGTACTGACTTGATAATGTAGACGTCATAAAATAAAAAATCTATAACAAAGTTTGTACTAAAAAAAAAACAAAAAAACAGGGTGCCTAAAACTTTTGCAAGGTTCTGTGTGTGTGTGTATGTGTGTGTGTGTGTATACAGTATCTCACAAAAGTGAGTACACCCCTCACATTTTTGTAAATATTTTATTATATCTTTTCATGGGACAACACTGACGAAATGACACTTTGCTACAATGTAAAGTAGTGAGTGTACAGCTTGTATAACAGTGTAAATTTGCTGTCCCCTCAAAATAACTCAACACACAGCCATTAATGTCTAAACCGCTGGCAACAAAAGTGAGTACACCCCTAACTGAAAATGTCCAAATTGGGCCCAAAGTGTCATTATTTTGTGTGGCCACCATTATTTTCCAGCACTGCCTTAACCCTGTTGGGCATGGAGTTCACCAGAGCTTCACAGGTTGCCACTGGAGTCCTCTTCTACTCCTCCATGACAACATCACAGAGCTGGTGGATGTTAGAGACCTTGCTCTCCTCCACCTTCTGTTTCCGAGGCTTCCTTCTGGGACGACAGCCATGCAGACCAATTTGATGCAGTGTGCGGCGTATGGTCTGAGCACTGACAGGCTGACCCCCCACCCCTTCAACCTCTGCAGCAATGCTGGCAGCACTCGTACGTCTATTCTGCAAAGCCAACCTCTGGATATGATTCTGAGCACGTGCACTCAACTTCTTTGGTCGACCATGGCGAGGCCTGTTCTGAGTGGAACCTGTCCTGTTAAACCGCTGTATGGTCTTGGCCACCGTGCTGCAGCTCAGTTTCAGGGTGTTGGCAATCTTCTTATAGCCTAGGCCATCTTTATGTAGAGCAACATTTCTTTTTTTCAGATCCTCAGAGAGTTCTTTGCCATGAGGTGCCATATTGAACTACCAGTGACCAGTATGAGAGAGTGTGAGAGCGATAACACCAAACTTAACACACCTGCTCCCCATTCACACCTGAGACCTTGTAACACTAACGAGTCACATGACACCGGGGAGGGAAAATGGCTAATTGGGCCCAACTTCGACATTTTCACTTAGGGGTGTACTCACTTTTGTTGCCAGTGGTTTAGACATTAATGGCTGTGTTGAGTTATTTTGAGGGGACAGAAAATTTACACTGTTATACAAACTGTACACTCACTACTTTACATTGTAGCAAAGTGTCATTTCTTCAGTGTTGTCCCATGAAAAGATATAATAAAATATTTACAAAAATGTGAGGGGTGTACTCACTTTTGTGAGATACTATATGTATATCTCCAGGGCAGGTATTTATTTTAAGTATCTTTCTACCTGCTGATTTTTATTTGTTTGTTTTTGTGTGTGTGTGTAGCTGAATGTACCAAATGCATCCTTTTATGGTCAGTCTGGAATTTGTTACCAAACTTTTGCATTTCAGATACGCCACATTTGTTTGCTACTAATTTATATTGTGTTCCGTTTGTTCTGTATGTATGCGTATCGTTATTATTTGTAATATTCACGCACTAGTTGTGAAGTGTGCTTCCTTTCATGAAACAAAATGTAGAGTTAAATCAAATAAATAAATAGTTTTCTAACTGTTTCGTGCTATTTGTAAACGTCAGGAACATGGAAACGCGACGTCGGTAACGAAAATAACAGTTTCGCGACGTTTTAATTTCGAAGGTTTTACAAATAATGACATGAGCATGGAATAACATTTATGGACTGTCTTATATGTAAGGAATTTAAGGACTTGATGTTGTGCTGTTATAGGAAACTAATCAACGACGGCTTGGTGCGATGAAGAAGAGCGATCCTGAAGTTGATTGTTTTCCTACAACAGCACAGTGTTGTGTTTGTTATTCCACAGCAGTTTGCCAAGGATTCAAATTCTTTATTCGTTAAAGAGCAGCACGTCCTACTTTTTATCCGTTTTTGGTTACATTTTAACGTTGTGGAACGACCACAAAACGAGGTCGTTCCTTTTATCAGTTCCGTTATAGCAGTCGTTCCCTCACCAGCCTCTTTCTTTCCTCTGTTGAAGTTAATAAGGGGGGAAAAAATGGAGTTTATGTTACAGAGAAACCGCAAAAAGTGTAAACTGACACTGGAGACTCCTTCCATAAATGTTAAATAAGTGCAAATGTTTTTTTGTTTTTTTTATCCATTTGTGCAACTGGTTACTATAGAAACAATGATGTATTAGAACGAGTGCATTATTATAAACCAGTGATTTGAGGCTGCATTATTGTCTGATCTTATAGGAAATTAATCAACACCTTCTGACCAATCAGAATCGAGAATTCAACAGTGCTGTGGTATCAGTAATATGTAAATTATACGATGGTCGTATAACACGTGTGTGTAAAGCAAACTGGTTTGCATAAAGGTAAAAGAAAGTCTTTGTGAAGCGGATGCTCAAATAAAATTCTTGGTTTTTTTTTAATTGAATTTTTAATTATGACTTCAGAAGAACAAAAATGTTTACATTTTCCTATAAATATATATAAAAATACAAATATAATACAGTACAAAACACCCGGCACTGATGACTTCTAATTCACTAAAATACAAACGTTGGTGCTACAGATAAAAATGTTTTAGATAAATAAATCTCTCCTTTTTTTTTTGGTAGGAATTTATTCCAGGCATTGAGGTGAAGAATGTCAAGTAAAGAATTGAATTTTGATTGCAGAGGTTTTATATCACTCTGTATATGATTAGAAATGAACTTCCTGTTCCTGCAGAGCCGGAGGAGGAGAAGGAGACAGAATAGTGAGGGTATGGGAGGGGTATGGGAGGGGTACGGGAGGGGTATGGGAGGGGTATGGGAGAGAGAGAGAGATTAGTAACAGTTCTTCTCTGAGTAACACTGTTCATGAGGACCTTCATTACGTCTTTGTGTAAAAGTGTAAATTAAAAAAAAAAAAAAAAGTTCCAGAAGGTTCTGTCCTGCAGATCTTCTTCCTTCAGGAGCTGATCACGCTGCTCGCTTCTGCCCAAGCTACACTGATGATGATGATGATGATGCAGATGATGATGATGCAGATGAGGTCACACTAACCCCGCCTCCTGGCACATGCTGTAGAAGTGTCCTCTCTGTGAGAGCAGGTTAGCGGGCGAGTCCATTTCTGTGATAGAACCGTGCTCCATCACTAGCACTCTGTCAGAAACATCACGTACTGTTAAGTCAAGTACTTGTGTGTGTGTGTGTGTGTGTGTGTGTGTGTGTGTGTGTACCGTGTATAGTCCATGATTATGTGTGTGTGTGTGTGTGTGTGTGTGTGTGTACCGTGTATAGTCCATGATTGTGTGTGTGTGTGTGTGTGTGTGTGTGTGTGTACCGTGTATAGTCCATGATTATGTGTGTGTGTGTGTGTGTGTGTGTGTACCGTGTATAGTCCATGATTGTGTGTGTGTGTGGGTGTGTGTGTGTGTGTGTGTGTGTGTACCGGGTATAGTGCATGATTGTGTGTGTGTGTGTGTGTGTGTGTGTGTACCGTGTATAGTCCATGATTGTGTGTGTGTGTGTGTGTGTGTGTGTGTGTGTGTGTGTGTACCGTGTATAGTCCATGATTGTGTGTGTGTGTGTGTGTGTGTGTGTGTGCCATGTAAAGTCCATGATGGTGTTGAGGTGTGTGTGTGTGTGTGTGTGTGTGTGTGTGTGTGTGTACCGTGTATAGTCCATGATGGTGTTGAGTGTGTGTGTGTACCGTGTGTAGTCCATGATGGTGTTGAGGTAGGTGTGTGTGTGTGTGTGTGTGTGTGTGTGTGTACCGTGTATAGTCCATGATGGTGTTGAGGCGGTGAGCGATGGTCAGCACTGTACACTCCTCGAACTGCGTGCGGATGGTGGACTGGATCAGTTCGTCCGTCTCCACGTCCACGGCTGCTGTGGCTTCATCCAGAACCAAAATCTTCGTCTTCCTGAGGAGAGCTCGAGCCAAACACACCAGCTGCCTCTGACCCAGACTGTCACACACACACACACACACACACACACACACACACACACACCCTCAGTGTGTTTAATTAGCCCATTAGATATAAAAACACAAGAACTCTAACACAGTGTAGTGTCTGATTCAGGTTTCAGTTTACAAACCCAACATACACACGAGTGTGTAACAGAATAAAAGTGTGTGTAACGGCTTAAAGTCATCAGTAACACACAGCATATCATCACACACAGTTTATCATCATACCTGAGGTTCTCTCCTCCCTCGGAACACTCGTGGTTCAGTTTCTCCTGAAGGCCCGACACAAAGTGTTTGAGATGAGCGAGTTCCAGAGCTTTCCACACCTCCTCATCAGAGTAACCGTCAAACGGGTCCAGGTTCATGCGCAGAGATCCGGAGAACAGAACCGGGTCCTGCTCAGAACAACACACGGCACGCACAGATGAGGAACGCGTCATACACAGCACGCTAGATTGCTGTTATAATCTTATGTAAAACGCTAAATGTGTGTGAATAGAAACGACACAAATTTGAAGGAATAGGACATTGGAAAGGGAATGTGTGTGTGTGTGTGTGTGTGTGTGTGTGTGTGTGTGTGTGGAGTTCATACCTGTGGGATGATGGTGATGCGAGATCGGAGGTCGTGCAGTCCGATCTCAGCGATGTTCACTCCATCTATGTAGATCTCTCCCTTCGCCGCCTCGAGGATCCGGAAGATTCCGAGCGCGAGAGACGACTTTCCCGCTCCGGTCCGACCCACGATCCCAATCTGAGTGACAGAAGAGAGACACAGCCAGAATGAATCACTTTTAATCCTTCCTCTGTCTTCTCTGTCTGCCCTTTGAGGATGCTGAGCATAACGTGTACCTTTTCTCTCTCCTGGACGCTGAGTGTGATCTCCTTTAAAGCCCAGTCGAGCCCTTTTCTATACTGAAGTCCGTACTGGTGAAACTGGATGGTGCCTGTTTGTGGCCAGTGAGAGGGCAGAGGCAGGTTCTCCATCGACCAGGCTGCCTGTGAGAGAAACGGTCTCAGTCTCAGCTGTTCTTATTTCATCTGGTTTTCGAACCTTGATTAAATTAGTGGTACGATTTATTTCAGATTTCATGATCACGGTACGTCATGTCTAGGGAGGAAACTGGATATGAATACATTAATAAATACATCATTCATAGTGAAAAGATACGAACGGAAAAAAAATATGATTGGGAGGTTTTTTACTTTCATGCGTGTAAAAGACGGTGGTCTGATATGAACCTCGCAGGACAAACAAATACCACGTTAATTAACACGAACGTGCGGCGCTGCGTGAGGTGTTCATTTGTTCATCCTTAGTAGCTGCCTGGTCAGGGATGCACTGGTTTTAAATGAGGCTACTAGTTTTATTTTTATATTTTGGAAATCAGAACCAACTCAGTTAGTTAGAATAGAAAGGAGATGACACACGATCCTGTGCACATGTCTAGTTGGGAAAAATTATGAACTCGAATGATGTAGCTGTAGTGATGTCACCCTCGATACTGAAGCTCTAAGGCGTGCGTAAAAAAAAAAAAAAAACGAAACCTTTTGGTTCAAACCACTGTATCGGCTGTTAGAAACATTTGACCGATCACGTCCGAAGCTT
>CM042554.1:18265694-18268194 GCA_023630585.1 Cranoglanis bouderius
CGAACACGGCCAGCTTCACGTCCACTTTGCTCTGAGAGCCGTTAATCACGGGATTGTCAGCCCAAAGCTGCAACCAGTAATTATATCCGAGTGACGCGGCCTGCTGAAAGGTGTAGAGAAAGATGACGGGGATGATGAAGGCCAGGCCGATGGTCCTGAAATACACCATGTACATCTCCAGCTGCACCTGGAAGTAAGCGAATAAGGGATGTAGTGCGCACTTGGTAGAAGAACAGATTGGTGTCAATTAGCTCAGCGTTAAAGAAAGAGTTCAACACATGGCAATTTAACAACGATAATAACTGTCAAATTTTATTTATTAATTCTTAAGAGTGAACTTGTACCATTTAAATGAAATGTCATGTATTTTGCTCATTTTCGTATGTAATTTCAGTTTTGTCCCTAACCCTAGCTCAGACTTTTAGACTGACTGTACTGTTTTGTTTTCTGCTCTGTGTGTGTGTGTGTGTGTGTGTGTGTGTGTGTGTGTGTGTGTGTGTGTGTGTGTGTGTCTCTCACCCTTCCAGTATGGGCTTTATCAGCCTCTGTTAATTTTCCCAGTCCCTCTGTATCCTGCTCCTGTTCTAAATCTGATAAAGCCTCCATGGTCTGAATACCGACACTGCTCATATCCCCACTGCAGGAGCACAGAACACAGAAAATCTCGATTATTTTTTTTCTCTCCCCCTTTCAGCTGCTCCCATTCAGTTCTACGCCAGATGCCCTACCCATTTTCCGGGCTTGGGACCGGCACTGAGAGTGCACTGGCTCGTGCAACGCTCCAGTGGCTGGGGTCGGTTCCCTGAGCGGGAATCGAATCTGGGCCGTGGTGTTGAGAGCACCACATGCTAGCCACTAATCCACCAGGGAACCAAAATCTCAAATAATTAAAAATAAACTAATCATAATTACGAATTATCCTAATTATCATGCTGTGTTCACTGCTTGGCAAAGTTCTGTCCTTTTATCCCATACCATCTCTTAAGATCACCTTTACTATTAGTTTCACTGTAGTTACTGAATCATTTACAGAACAACTATGATGTAAAATAAATAAATAATGAGCTGAATAATGAGCACTTTGTGCAGTTTTTAACCTGATGAGCTGCTCCTGTGAGAGGTCTATAGAGAAATCCGTCATGCTCAGACGCGACACTGATTTCCTCGGACCTGAAGGAGAACAAGAGCACCCGGCTTCAGTGTACAGGTCTAAAATGTATTTATCTATCTATCTATCTATCTAATAACACATAATGTAGAATATATTACAATTAAAATAACAATTTACAGTTTACTATTGCAATATGAAGTACAGTCGAATTACACTTTACATCAGTATATTAATAATGTATTACGTTGTTAGTAAGTCATTACCAATCATTTATATATTAACCAACTATTCATTAAGCATTTAGCTATGAGCATTAACCATCAGTTACAAGATAATTAAGTACAAAAGTGACTCGAAGCTTCACTGTTTATGCACAGCACTTCTGAGTTCTTGATTCTGATTGGTTGATTGATTTTCTATAACTGCATGTAGCTGCAAATCACAGCCAATCATTGTTTGCCTATAACAGCACATCCCCAACTGTTTTATTACATAACTAATGTATTTTTTTCAACTGATGCTTAATAAATAATTGCTTAATATATCAGTTACGGATCTTCCCATAATAAATAACGTGATCCTTTCATTCCATTAATTGCTTCGCTTATTTCTGTACCAGAGTTTCAGATGAACTCTCACCCCTGTTAGTGGAATTTTCTCTGTGTTCAGTATTGGAGAAGATTTTAAGGAAGTCAGCGAATGAGTTCCTTCTCTCGAGCAGCTCTGTGTACGAGCCCGCCTCCATGATCTGTCCATCTTCCATCACCAGGATGAGGTCAGCCTGAGGCAGGAAGCTCAGTCCGTGGGTCACCAGCACACGCGTCTGAGAGGAACAACAAAACACAAACACATACCTGACAAATCACCACAAACAGACCTGCCAGCCCCAGAGAACATACAGAACATTTTTGGATATAATCCTTTTACGGATCACTGCTCTAATTCTCAGACTTTCTCTCTCGGCTGAAAATCAAAAGGCACCTCTCCTCTGCACACAGCATGTGAACTTACTCCATATGAGCTTACCTTACTTTTGAGTATCCCCTTAGGCCCGATGACTTTGTCGAAGATGTGCTGACCCACGTGCGTGTCGACGGCGGACAGCGGGTCGTCCAGCAGGTAAACATCAGCATTTCTGTACACAGCCCGTGCTAAACTCACTCTCTGTTTCTGCCCACCGGAGAGATTCAGACCCTGAACACCAAATATGTTGCTTTTACTAACCCCATTTTCATAAAAGTTGGGATTTTTCCCTAAAATGCAATAAAAACAAAAATCTGTGATTTGTCGAGTCTCTTGAAACTTTAATTAAATGACAAAAATCCAAAGAAAAGATACTCAATGTTTTCACTGACCAACTTAATTGTATTTTGTAAATATAAACAAATA
>CM042554.1:18273194-18445694 GCA_023630585.1 Cranoglanis bouderius
GGTCCTCAATGTTGACCATTTCTTTGTGCTTCTTCAAAGAGTTTGGACAGCACATCTGGAAACCCCTGTCTGCCTTGAAATTTCTGCCTGGGAGAGAACTTGCTGATGCAGTATAACTACCTTCTGCCTTGTTGCTGTGCTCAGTCTTGCCATGGTGTGTGACTTTTGACAGTAAACTGTCTTCAGCAACCTCACCTTGTTAGCTGAGTTTGGCTGTTCCTCACCCAGTTTTATTCCTCCTACCCAGCTGTTTCTGTTTCAGTTACTGATTGTGTTACAACCTACATATTGAATTGATGATCATTAGCACCTGTTTGGTATAATTGTTCAATCATACACCTGACTATATGCCTACAAAATCCCTGACTTTTTGCAAGTGTACCTAGTAGAATTGATGCGGTTTTGAAGGCAAAGGGTGGTCACACCAAATATTGATTTGATGTAGATTTTTCTTCTGTTCACTCACATTTTGTTAATTGATAAATATAAACTATTAACGTGTCTATTTTTGAAAGCATTCTTAATTTACAGCATTTTCTCACAATTGCCTAAAACTTTTGCACAGTACTGTATATTAATGACTTACTTTTATCTAAAAGCATCTATGTGCAAAAAATTTAAATGTGCACAATTTCCCTTTTGTCATAAATATATTTGTTCAGTCAAGTTGTGTATCTGTACTTAGTAATTTTAACATTTGCCAATTTATTTAAATTGCTTCAGCCAATCCTTAAAAAGTGTTGTGTATTAAATTAGTAAATGCTATTAAGTGTTATTAAAATTAATTTATACAACTGAGCAGTTGAATTCTCAAATCTGATTGTTCAGAAGATTTCACACACACACACACACACACACACACACACACATCTTGGCTGATGGGTCAGGGTGTACATCTCATTTTTGGAAAGAAGAGTCTTACTATATTTCCTAAATAAAATTTTATTGTGTATATATAGATAATGCAAATCTGTAGTTTATGCTGAGAACAAATATCGTAGTCAGATGTTGACTCCACACTCACCCGGCGTGTATGGAGCTCTGAACACAGCGTCAGCTTTCAGCTCGTCCTGACTCAGAAACTTCCCGAGGCGTTTGAGAGACACAACGGCCTGAAAACAACAATTATTCTCTTCATTATTCTCCTTCATACATATATCTATATATATATAATTTATTATCCAAGAACCCATTATTTTAAACTGAGTCTGAACTCTACAGTCAATAAGAACACAGTGTATTAGACTTATATAAGTGAATCTTGCATGTTTTTGATGCCTGAAGACTCGCCTGCATGGTGGTGCTCATCGCAAAGGGAAGTTGACTCAGCGGCGTCTTTAGGATATTGATGAGCGCCAGAGAGACAAAGACCTTCTGAGCATCCAGAACGTTTTTCTCATCGATAAGCACGTAAAATCCGAACATGGAGAACGCAATCTGAACACACAAAAGCCTCCAATCAGCTTTTAATAACAGTGGAACAATAGCAGAGGTGATTACTAATGAAGACATGGGCTCTGTGCACGTCAGTCCTAAGGATAGAGGTGTGGCCTCTGAGTATGTCAGTCCTAAGAAAGAAGGCATGGCCTTGGTGCATGTCAGTCCTAAAGAAAGAGGTGTGGCCTCTGTATCGTCAGTCTCAGTGAAGGAGGCATGGCCTCTGTACTTGTCATTCTTATTTAAAGAGGTGTCAGTCTCAGCGAAGGGACTTTTAGTAGCAATGGTTTCAGTCTCAGTGGAAGAGGCATGGCTTCTGTGCTTGTAACTGCCATTCCTGTTAAAAAGGGGCGTGGCCTCTGTATTTGTCAGCCCCAGTGAAGGAGGCGTGGCCTCTATACCTGTTGTTCCTATTTAAAGAGGTGTGGCCTCTTTATCTTTCAGTCCCAGTGGAGGAGGCGTGGCCTCTGTACCTATCATTCCTATTTAAAGAGGCATGGCCTCTATACGTGTCATTCCTATTTAAAGAGGTGTGGCCTCTGTATCTTTCAGTCCCAGTGAAGGGGGCATTGCCTCTGTACCTGTCATTCCTATTTAAAGAGGTGTGGCCTCTGTATCTTTCAGTCCCAATGAAGGAGGCGTGGCCTCTATACCTGCCATTCCTATTTAAAGAGATGTGGCCTCTGTACCTGTCATTCATATTTAAAGAGGTGTGGCCTCTGTGTCTTTCAGTCCCAGTGAAGGAGGCGTGGCCTCTGTACCTGTCATTCCTATTTAAAGAGGCGTGGTCTCTGTATCTTTCAGTCCCAGGGAAGGAGGAGACTTGCTTAGCCTTATTACAGCACAGGAATAACATTTTCTCTGACGTACCAGGAAAGTGGAGGAGTTGAAGGAAGCGATGGAGATGGAATAAAGGATCTGTGATTTCTTCAGTGCCTTCAGTTCCTTTTCCCTGAAACTCAGCACTCGCTCCTCGAATGCTTTCTCCCAGGCATAAAACTTCAGGATCTTTATTCCACTCAGAATCTCGTTCATCAGCTTTATACGTCCATCCATGTGCTTCATCTGGACCTCCTGAGTGCAGATACACACAAGGTAGCAAATCATCAAAAGGCATGTGATCATGGATATGAGCCTATAGTTGACTTTTGAAAAGTCATTTACGAAACAATAATATGAATCATTTTATTCAATAAATAAAATATATATGTATATATATATATATATATATATATATATATATATATATATATATATATATATATATATATATATATGTAACTACACTGAAAGCAAGCATGTAAATAATGGATATTGTTGTCCACAGTCTTTTCTGCAAACTCAAAGGAAAATTACAGTCAGCATTGCTTTCTTCCTTCGATGTTCTATGATATATAAATTAAAACAAACATCTTATTTACCTGCAGTTTGCTGCGCATTTTGGCGATGAGGCCGTTCAGAGGGAAGATAAAGATCACGGTGGTGATACCAGCTAAAGCTGAAGGGCCCAAACGCTACAGGGTGAAAACCACAAACTTAAGTGTAAATGTCTGAGTTCACTTCCAAGTATGTTTTTACTATATCAATAATTAACGCAGTGAACTACTCAGATTTCAGTTTCCTTTAATGATTTCTCTCATAATGATCAGATTAAGTGAAATCTGAATTGTTAAATTATGAAATAAACTTAGTTTTTGTTCTGTTACCTGCCAAAGGAAGAAAAGACACAGGCCGATTTCAATGGGTGCCAACCAAACGGCGTTGAAGTACACTACAAAATCCATGAGTTTCTGAGTGTCAGTAGATACCAAGTTCACTATCTCTCCTACTGTACATGTCCTGCGCGCAGTGCTGCTGATCACCAGAGACTGAGAGAGAGAGAGAGAGAGAGAGGGAGGGAAGGAGGGAGGGGAGACAGAAGAACAGACAGAGACAGACAGTACAAACGAGAAAAAAGGAAGCAAATGGGGAAAAGAGAGAGAGAAAGACAAACAATGTGTGAGAGAGAGAGAGAGAGAGAGAGACTAATGATTTTTTTTTATGTCCCTGTTCCACATAACAGGGTTAATGTGTAATATTTAACATTTAAATTATAAACAAGTCTGAGTGTGTATGTAATGTCAGACTTCAGCACATAAACGATGATGAATAAGAGACGCTACCTTCCTATAGACGAGACCCATGATGGCGGTTTTGACCCTCATGCCCACCGTGAAGCAGCTGTACATGTACTGATGATTACAGAGCGACTGCAGGCACGAGAGCAGGAACAAGGAGAAGGCGAATAAATAACCCTTCCACAAGGGGGCGTCCTCATCTCTCACAACATCCAGCAGCAGACTGAGGAAGGAAAATAAAATACAATCACACTGCAGCAGGCATACATGGATCATTCTGTTGAGTCATATTAGCCTCCAAAAAAATGTTCTCAAATTAAAAACATCACAGCTAAGTGCTTTTATTTTTCTGATGTATACCTGCACATTTGAATTGTTTTATGATTGTAGTTAATTAACAAAAAAGTCTGTTTTGTCATTTGTGTTTTGATTTAATACAATTTTAATACAATACAAATACAATGTATGACGTATGAAAATTCCTACACTCTCTCTGACCTGAGCAGCTGAGGGATGGAGAACATGAAGGCATCGTGGAGGAGGAGGCAGAGGGTTCCAGACAGGAAGTACAGGCCGAACGTTTTGGCCAGCGTGTGAAGCAGGAGGAAACCGGCGCTCTGCTCCTGATGCAGTTTTTGCAGGAGCTGCGTCTGCTCCGTGATCCTGCAGCTCATGGTTCGAGATGCATTTACGCTCCGCTCCAGCCTGAGCATGGAGGCAAAAAGGGCACAGGTTACATTATGTTTTTATATTACGCTAACCAAATCTGGCATATTTTTTATTACACAACAGTTTGTTCTGGTCCACTAAGCTGATTGGCCGAGCGGCGTTCCAAGAGTGCTTATGTCTAGTATAACCCCACTGGGACGTTTCACTGTGTGTATCACTCCACTCATCTGTGTTCGCCATGTAAAATTCCACTTCTTATTTCGAAACTGTTACTACAATAGTGCCAATAGTGTCATCATCAGCACACACACACACACACAACCGATACATTTCAGGAATATAACTTTTGACTTCAAATAACGAAAGCTAGTAAGATGACGATGAAAAGGAAGAAGGGAAGCCAGTTTTACTGGAAGCACCTTTAATGGGAATGTACCATACAAATCAATGTGAGCTAGCGGGCTAGTTGATGGGCTATAATTTGAGTGTGGCTTGAGCGTGGCGGAGCAAAAATAAACAGAACATTTGGCCATATTGTGTCTGAAATATCACTTACTTGATATTAATTTCTTTTCTATAGAACAGCACTCTTGTTTGTGAGATATTGCTTAATTTTATTATATGTACAGCACTGTGCAAAAGTTTTAGGCACCCTATTTTATTTTTAGTACAAACTTTGTTATAGATTTTTTATTTTATGACGTCTACATGATCAAGTCAGTACAAAAATCATTTTGGATTCCCAAACATTAGTTTTCTAGCACAAAATTAAAATGTTTGCTGCAAAAATAAGAAGCGAGTGCGAAAGTCAATGTGTCCAGAACAATGTGTGTCCAGCTCAATAAAACTTACCAGCTCATTTCCTTATAAAACTGCACTAATTGTTACTATTTTTATTTTTAATTTTTTTTGTCACACCAAATATTGACTTGTTTACTACTGTTTACTGCTCTTTACAGTATTTTATTTATGTAGAAACATTTAATTTTATTATTTTGAAGGCATCTTTGCCCTACAGCATTTCTTTGCATGTGCCTAAAACTTTTGCACGGTACCGTATATACATTTATGGGGGACAAAAAAAATTCATATTCTTTTATTTTCGGTAAAATTTAAATTTAATTTTGTCAGAAGGTGTTGATTAATTTTCTATAACAGCAGCTCAGACTCGTAGGTTTATAATAATACAAGTTATCGTTTCTATGGCACAGGGACTCATGTTAATACGGATTAAAAAGTGTGTAATTGTTGATATTCTGTAAGTAGGCGTTTATTTAACATTTATGGAAGGAGTCTCCAGTGTCAGCGCTTTGTAACAGTCAGAGGTAAAGCTGTAACTTTTCCCACATCTTCAGGACAGAGGAGTTTACACTTTGTGGTTTCTCGGTAATATGACAAGCTGCGTTTTTTTTTGTTTTTGTTTTTTTTTGGCTTATTAAATTAAAGAGAGTGAAAATAGACAGGCTGGTGATGGAACAACTGTTTATAGCTGATATAATGTAAGTGATAACATGAACTAATTGCTTCCATATAATATTCCACAGCATTAAATGGGGCACAAAAATATGACATGGTGTTCTTTAATAAATAGAAAATTGTTCGAGTTGGTAAATTTTTTTGGAATAAGAGAGAATAAAACATTTCAGGACCTGATGTTATAGGAAAACAATAAACTACAGGTAACTACAGTAACTCAGCTTCATCACACCACACTGTAGTTGATTATTTTCCTGTAGCTTTTTGTCTTTCTGTACGTCATGACACCACTGAGTGAGCGAGGTCTTACTGTAATTCAGCACACTTAGTGTTCCACTCTCTCTCCAGATCGCTGATGATTTTTTCGGACGTGTCCTCTTCTCGTAGAGACCAGAGATCTTCAGCCGTTAAAGGTGAACGATAGCCCCTCACAACCAGCCTGAAAAAGCATTTGTGCACATTACACTGATTTAACATTCACCTTTATTGTTATTATAATTAAAGGTTTAATCCATAAATGCTAAGTGCATTTCTAATAATTACAGATAGTGATGATGGCGTTCTTATCTCCTGATATGTGTAAAACTCATTACAAACACCTATAAAACTATATAAAACTTACCCACTGAACCACCAGAACAGCGTTTTAGAGAGAAAAGAAGCGTCTTCGACTGGACAAGGGTTCTGCCGGAGAAACAGCAATGAGTTAGTAACTTAAAATGGATAATGATTGTGTCAGCAGAGAAAGAAAATGTAAAAGCATCTGAAGACACTACACGTTATATTTACTCGGACGAACAGAAATGAGGACTGTAAGTGTTTGTGAATTGTTCGGTACCGTCACATGGCCCGGTTTCAGAGTGTGTGGTCGCTGATCAGCGAAACAGCTGAGGACGAGCTGAGCGAGCTCAAGAGAAAAGCAGCAGAAAAACACCACCAATCGCATCGCACCTTGTGAGAAATCCTGAGAAAACACACACACAGAGCTCTGTTCAGAAATATTCCGTCCTGTTTAAACATCACACAGTTTGATGACTCCCTTAGAAAGGCTTGTCTTCATTTCATCAATTTATTACATACTCAAAAAGAGCTGGAGGTAAAATATATTTGAATATATTCCCATCTGAGGAGGAATTCTCCTGGAAACAATACATGGATAAATCTCTAGATTATGATTTATAGACAAATGGCTTGCATTGGGCGTTTGTCCCAATAATCTCGGTGCTAGATAACGATTCTAGATCATGCACATCCATGGTGTGTGTGCATGTGTGAGCATGTTTATGTATGCTTAAATGTTCCCTGAGTTACAGTAATAATCAGAGGCTTCAGTCTGAGGTGTGCGGCAGTAAATTCTTGAACATCAAAGCTAACAATTAGTTTTAATTGCCGGAAAGAACTGACCTGTGCTAACATGCCACTTTCACATTCCACTTTTCAGTTCCAGTGAAGAAGGCGTGGCCTCTATCTCTATTCTTATCAGTCCCAGTTAGAGGAGGTGTGGCCTCTGTCTTTACTCCTGTCAGTCACTGTGAAGGAGGTGCGGCTCCTGTCTCTATTACTGCCAGTCACTGTGAAGGAGGTGCGGCTCCTGTCTCTATTACTGCCAGTCACTGTGAAGGAGGCACGGCCTCTGTGTCTGTTCCTGTCAGTCTAAATGAAGGAGGCACGGCCTCTGTGTCTGTTCCTGTCAGTCTAAATGAAGGAGGTGTGGCCTCTGTGCTTAACTTACTTATTGCTGTAGATGTGTGATATATTTCAAATGAAACATACATACATTATCTGTACGCATACATATATTAACGTCTAACTGATTTTATTCCACATGTCATCTAGCATTTGTTACACTAATATGGCCAAATATTTCTCAAACAGGATTCATCGTTTTTATTATTTGAAATCAGTAGGACTGGAAACATAGCATACCAATAAGTGTTCATGAAAAGACAACAAACAGTTAGCACTGTGTTGCTGTTTTAAAGAGATATAAGACATTGCAACATGTTAGATTTATATAGATTTCCGGTTTATATGATAAACATTGGACTTGTATTAGATAAAAATATTGAATTATTTAGTACTACTTAAAGGTGTGTATTAGTGTTTAGTAACCAGAATTGGATGGTGCACATGGATATTTGGGCTGAACTATAAACCAATATAGCTGTATATAGACAGTTGTACTCTGTGTGTGTGTGTGTGTGTGTGTGTGTGTGTGTGTGTGTGTGTGTGTGTGTGTGTGTGTGTGTGTTTGGGTGTGTGTGCTAAAAGAGAGAGCACTGAGGCTGTTTAAACACAGCTCTGATTGTCATACTAAACAAACACACGCACAGATATATTTAACTCTGACTGAGTCGAGTACAAACACATCAGCAGATTATAAATGAGTCTAAGCTGGGTAATGAATATTACCTGTGATTACTTTTAATAGAATACACATTTATAAACCATAATAAAAAATATGTTTAGTGTAGAAGTTTTATTAACGAGTTTCATATTTATTGTCATTTCACAGACAGACAGACAGACAGACAGACAGACAGTTCTACCTCTCCCATGGTGGTCTGGATGTTTGCTCTGAGAGGGACGACTGAACAGATCACCGTCAGCATCCAGTAGAGAAAAAGAAAAAGCGAGGAGCGGCAGCCCATTATTCTCTCCAGGTGGATGATGCACACTGCCAAGACCTTAACACACACACACACACACACACACACACACACACACACACACACAGTCTCAAACTGCTAACATAACAGAAATGTAAATGAAATATAACGGATAACAGTCAGGTTTCAATGTTAGCTCCTAAAAATGAGCTTCTTTTCTCACGCACCGTTTTTCAGGGACGTTTAAGCTAGTTAGGGATCTACGAAATGACGAGCGAGATGGCATTGACGCCGGTATTAGCATGAAAGTTGAAGCTTTGGAAGCTGGCCTGTTTGAGCAGAGTGTATAGATAAGGAAGTGAGAAAGCAGGACAGACTAAAGGACTAAAGCGCCGCTGCACCAGCATCACTCTCTTTAGGATGAGATGAAATGAGGGCTACATCCCACCACACCTATCAGCAGGTAGTTGAACTGCATTGTAGGAAACTGCTAACCAAACATCATCACATGTTCATTATAAAGATTAATATGAAAGATGAGAGGTGAGACCTTTTGTAGGTTTGATTTAAATGCGTTCTTGCACTCTACACTAATGACACATAATAATGTACTGCTATATTAATAAATATATTGCTAACAAGGACATATGTATACGTTAATGCAAAAGCTGCTCATAACGCTGCTAGCTTTCATATGCGTGACGTTATTTGTTTCTGTTAATAACAACAGACTGAAAACTGTTATTTCGCCACACTGCAGTCTTCAGTGGTGGCTAACACTAGACAGCTAGCTGTTGGGAAATTAGCTATAAAGTTTAACAATCATGCCCTTATCGAAATGTATGCAAATTATATTAGGTTTTGGAGTTGGAAAGACTAAAATAATAGCTTTACCAACTCTCTTACCACAATCATCCACTTTGAGTTTTCTCTGACAAGGTAAAAAGCGTGATGTGTCGATATGATAATCGACTCTTTGAATCTGAATCTTCTAATCTTTGAGATGATTTGTATCTCTGAGTCAAATCTTTGGCTCATTTAGGTATACGCTGGGAGACGAATCTCAGACCCGAAGAGCCATTTTGGTGATTGAACAACCGAGAAATAATGGATTTTATTAGATTTTTTAAAAATTAGAGTAGGCAACATAAAACAATCAATCCTACAGTTAGCTTATACTCAATTCAGTTTTATTTGTAGAATGCTTTTAGCAAAAGACATTGTCATATGAGTCCTGGGATGAGCACAGGACAGCCTTTATGATTACTGGAGAAGTTCTTGGGTACAAATTTAGTGTCTATATGAGATTATCCAGTTATAACAAATGTATCTGGGGAAATTTAACGTTATTGCAGTAAATTCCACCATTTTCTTTATTAAAATGTATTAAAATTCAACTTTATTAAAAAATGTATATGTGTAGGTAAAGTAATCAATTACACACCATGTTATCTGTTTTGAAAGTAGTTTGTAATGGAATTTGAATAGGTTAGACATAAAGATGAGAGATAATGAAAGGAAAAGAGAAAGAGAGGAAGAGAATTTTTACCATGGAGAGGCTGCGAGTGATGGGGCTCAGGAGGAAAACCATGTGGTGCTCAATCTCTGTTCTTCTCTCAAACAGCAGATAGAGCAGCTCCAAAATACTAAATAACACCAAGCACACACCCAGAATCTAAACACACACACACACACACACACACACACACACACACACACACACACACACACACACACACAGACATATGTGATCAGACTAATATGCAATGAGACTCTACTACAGTGGTGTTAATGATCACTGTTTCTTAGGTTTTCTGCTCACTGTTTTGGCACAGCAGAGTCTGGAGAAGGAGATGCAGCCATGATGGAAGCATCTGAGGTAGAGGAGGTAAAATGGACTGCAAACCCACAGATAGAAACAGGGGAACCAGACGAGAACTGTGTGCTGAAAACACCGCGTCAGGTCCGGGTTTAATGTGTACCACGTCACGTTCCAGTCCTGAACACAAACACAAAATGGACACGAAATTCTGCATAAACATGTTATATAATATATCATTACGAGCATGGACATTCAGTACTAAATTTTCAGTATCCTTTTGGGCTACACAAAATGATTTTCTAATCTTTAATACCAGCCCTATTTATTTGCTTTTTTTTCTTATTTTAAAATGACAGTGTCTGTCAATGTACGCATATCGATTTCCATCTAAATGAATCCTACATGGCCAATTAAACCCATTCTGTAATGGACACATGATATAAATGTATAATATACATGATATCCATTCTGAGCCTTGACATAAACTAATTAAAGAATTAATCATTAATTAAAAAACTAAAATACAATTAATCCTATATACTATATACTAGTTCATATACAAATTTATATACCGTAATAATAATTACTGTATGCACCATATAGATTCCTAATAAACTCATACTTTTCATTATATAATGTCACATACACAAAATTCATTATATACTTTTATAATAAACAAACAAAAACACCCATTACATAGTCTAATAATAATCATCATCATCACATTCCTATAATATGAGCATAATATAAACATAATATAATTGATATAAATTGTATATAAATTTATTAACCTGTAATATCCATAATATAAGCATAGGATAAACCTATAAATTCATGAAATCCATGAATTTATGAATTCATAAATTCCCTGAAAAAGACATCGTCTGGATGGAAGCATATGTTGCTCTAAAACCTGTATATACCTTTCGGCATTGATGGTGCCTTTCCAGATGTGCAAGCTGCCCATTCCATAGGCACTAATGCACCCCCATACCATCAGAGATGCAGGCTTTTGAACTGAGCACTGATAACAAGCTGGATTGTCCCTCTCCTCTTTAGTCCAGAGGACGCAGCGTCCATGGTCCAAAAAGAATTTCACATTTCGATTCGTCTGAACACAGAACAGTTTTCCACTTTGCCTCAGTCCATTTTAAATGAGCTTTGGCCCAGAGAAGACGGCGGCGTTTCTGGATCATGTTCACATGTGGCTTCTTCTTTGCATGATAGAGCTTTAACCTGCATTTGTGGATGGCACAGCGAACTGTGATCACAGACAATGAGTTCTGCAGGTGTTTCTGAACCCATACAGTGATTTCCATTACAGAATCATGCCTGTTTTTAATGCGGTGCCGTCTGAGGGCCCGAAGATCACAGGCATGTAAATATTGATTTTCACCCTTGTCCCTTGCGCACAGAGATTTCTCCAGATTCTCGGAATCTTTTGATGATATTATGTACTGTAGATGATGAGATATTCACAGTCTTCGCAATTGTATGTTGATGAATATTATTCTGAAATTGTTCCACAATTTGTAGATGCAGTTTTTTGCAGATTGGTGAACCTCTGCCCATCTTTACTTCTGAGAGACTCTGCCTCTCTAAGATACTCTTTTTATACCCAGTCATGTTACTGACCTGTTGCCAATTAATCTAATTAGTTTGCAAAAATGTTCCTCCAGCTGTTTCTTTTTAGTAACACTTACTTTTCCAGCCTTTTATTGCCCCGTCCCAACTTTTTTGAGACGTGTTGTGGCCATCAAATTCAAAATTATTTTTGTCTTAGTTATTTTTTTCTTTAAATAGTACATTTACTCAGTTTAGATATTTGATATGTTTTCTATGTTCTATTGTGAATAAAATATGGGTTTATGAGATTTGCAAATTCTGTTTTTATTTACATTTTACACAGCGTCCCAACTTTTTTGGAATGGGGTTGTATAAAAGATATTATTACACTTAATGTCTTAGATGCACATATTACACCTGTAGTATTCATATAAGCTCATAAACACATAATAAACAAACAAAAAAAAAAACATTATGTAGGCTGATAAGAAATTAATAAACCCTTAATATCTTAATGTCATATTTGCTCAAACTAAACTCTAATACCAATTGGTTACCAATTAATCTGGGTTCATTGAACGTTTGATACTTCATGGGAAAAACCGTCAAATGTTTTCACTCTTCAGACGTGCTCATGCATGTCTCATCTACCGTATCACTATTTATTGCCCTTTAGAGTAGAATATGAATCTTCTGAATGGCATTTCATGCTTTTCAAATGTTTGCTTTAGGCCTTAAATTCACTCCAGAGAAAGTACGTGTTTGTGTAAAGCCGCTGCATTAAATCGACTCCTCAGCCTTTAGCACAGGTGGTTTGTTTAGGTTTATACCTAGCGGGAAGCTCAACTGTTCTGTTATACTCGGGACATTTAAACATGTGTTTGTATGTGTGTGTGTGTGTGTATAAAGTTGCATAAGACAAACACACTGACACATGCACTGGCATGCATCACTGCCATGTGACGTCTGATTCTGTTTACTGTAAAAGTGCACTCTCTCTCTCTCTTTTTTTTTTTAAACTCACACAAAGCTTATTTCAGCCCATTACTTCACATTCTAAAGGTACAAATGTATTTGTTTTACAGAGGCAGTTAAGCCACAAAAATGAAAAGTACACAGTGTCCCCCTTTAACTCCAAATGTAGTCGATCAGCCGAGACATGTTTGGTTCCTGAAGTGTGGTTTAAAAATAAATAAATAAAATTTTGCACTGAAGCTACCACAAACAAGATAAATCTTACAGCCTCCAGTTTAGTACTGCAAATCACACATTCTCTTCAGTCGGCTTTGTGGTGGTGTTCAACAGACTTGCTGATGTGGTTTCTGACTCAGTATGAGTTATCTCACATTGTTATTCTAAAACATGGACCGAGCTAAAAACAATCATAGCACCATCTTGAAACCAAATCACTTTCTTCCTTGGCGTAAACGTAAAAGTAAAAATGTAAAAAAGTTAAATAAATCCTGAGGTAAAAGTACATCTTCAAATTCTTCAGTCAGATAAAATTAGTTAATGTACAATACAACAAATATTCATAGAATTAAAACAAATTACTCTCTCATACACAGATTTTAGTTACTGATGGTAAATTAACGCCTCTTTCACCAATGAAACAAAGGAATGTGGGAATCATTAGCTAAAGCAAACTAACAACAGCTTTATTCCTAATTTCTTAAATGATAGCTAGCATGATGCAAACTAGCTGAATGCTAACACCTAGTTGTGACAATACAAACTGCCGTGATAAATGCAAAACATATGTAGCAGCAGGTAGACGACAGTATTAGACCTCTTTCTCGCTGTCATCTGTAAAAGTTAAAATATATATACGCAAATGGTGTTTAATGAGGTAAATACATGTGTGTGATAATTTAGACATGCAGAATGCTAAACCGGTAGCATCCATTACTTGTTAGTTACATCAGTGTCAAAACTCTAGTACATAATTTTAGAAATTTTAGAACTTTTAACACTAAATGTAAATTGTACTTTACTGTACTAATAATTTATTTTGTAAAATGACATGCAGTAATTAATTAAATAAGATTTAGTAGAGCCAAAACGTTTTTTGTACACAATGACACAACCTGATCACTGTTCTGTTCACGGCCTTTGTGACTTTGTGACCTGAATTCTGAGGACAATGTGAAGTTATGTGGTATAAACACACCCTCTCTCTCTCTCTCTCTCTCTCTCTCTCTCTCTCTCTCTCTCTCTCGCTCTCTCTCTCTCTCTGTCTCTCTCTCTCTCATACACACACACACACACACACACACACACACACACACACAGTCCCCAACCTACTGGTTAAAATGTGTCTGTCCGTCTATGACAGAGCAGTCTGGAACTCAGCAGTAGGAGATGAACCTTGAAAAAACATTCTAATCATGGCATTGTTCAAATTTAACGGTCCACAAGAAAAGGAAAGGAAAAGTATTTCTTCCAATGAATAGTACTGTCTCTGGAAATTCCCTTTCAGACATAGAATTTAGGAGTGTTTCCGGGCTCCTTTATTCAGGTTCTTATTGTACATCATTCAGATGAGTAAACAATTGACAGAACAATTGTAAAACAAGCCACTAGAAAAGAAAACACTTTGCAGTATTGCTGCCTATCCACTAACTAGCTAATAACCTGATATTACAGATAATACTAATATAAAGTTAGTAATAATAGTACAGTCTCTCAGCCTTAAATAACACTGTACATGTATAAGCATTCAAAAAAGAAATAACCACTACCAAGAGGTCAGGTTTGAACACATTCTGTATTTCTAGTAAAAAGTACTAATTTGACATGAATTTGGGGACAACCTATTAGTCCTATTTTCCCAAAGTCAGATGCTCCCAGGGCTCTATTTCCAGTGTCATATGTTCCCATGATTCTATAACCCTATGTTTCTATTTTACCAGGGCTCTATTTTCAAGGGCCTATATTCCCTTGGTTCTATGTACCCAGTGCCCTATTTTCAGAGCAATATGTTCACAGGATGCTATATTCCCAGGGTTCTATATATCCAGGGCAATATTTCCAGCCCCACATGTTCCCAGGATCCTATATTCCCATGGTTCTATATACTCAGTGCTCTATGTTCCCAGGATCATATATTCCAGGGCTCTATTTCCAGGCACATGTCTACCCAAGAGCCTCTATTCCCATGGTTCTCTATACCCAGGGCCGTATTTTCAGGGCTAAATGGTTACACCATCCTATATTCCCTGAGTTCTATATTACCACAGCGCTATTTTCAAGACCATTTGTTCCTATGATTCTAGCTTCCCAGGATGTTATATTCCCCCGGTTTCATTCCCAGGATGCTATATTCACAATGTCCTATATGCCCAGAGTCCTATATTCCCAAGGTCCAACATCCCTAGAATCATATATTCCCAGGGATCAGTTTTCCCAAGATAATATGTCTCTAGGGCCCTGTATCCCTAAGACTGAATATTCTCAAAGATACCTATTGTTTTCCAACCCGTATCTTCTCAAAGTTCTATCCAGGGTCCTATATTCCCAACATTCTATATTAGTACAGCTCAATTTCATGGGGCTATAGGTTCTCAGGATACTATATTTCCAGGGACCCAAGTTCCTATGGTCCAAAGTTCATAGGGTCTTATATTCCCAGGGCCGTATGTTCACAAGGAGTCCTATTTGCCTTATCTTCACAGAACCCCTATGTTCTCAGGATCCTATACTTAGGAACACCTGTACACCTGCACATTTATGGAGTTATCCAATCAGCCAATCATATGTCAGCAGCGCAATGCATAAAATCACACAGATACAGGTCAAGCGCTTCAGTTAATGTTCTGATCAAATATCATAATGGGGAATAAATGTGATCTATCATGGGCACAGGTTCACCAAAACTCGATTGTTGAAGATTAGAAAAAAAAAAATCTTCTCGAGTTTTGATGTGTTGTGCATTCTGGGATGCTTTTCTGCTCACCATAGTTGCAAAGAGTGATTATTTGAGTTACTATATCCTTCCTGGCAGCTCAAATCAATCAGCTCTTTCATCTCTTTTATCAACAAGGCATTTCCACACACAGAACTGTTGCCCGCTCAGTGTTTTTGTTTTTCGCACCATGCTGTGTAAACTCTACAGACTGTTGTGTGTGAAAATCCCAGGAGATCAGCAGTTTCTAAAATACACAAACCAGCCCATCTGGCACCTACAACCATGCCATGGTTAAAGTCACAGAGATCATATTTTTTCCCCCGTTCTGACGTTTGATCTGGACATTAACTAAAGCTCTTGACGTGTATCTGCATGATTTTATGCATTGCACTGCTGCCACAGATCAGCTGATTGGACATCTGCTGAAGGTACAGGTGTTCCTATAAAAGTGGACGGTGAGTAATTAACATCTCAAATTATGTTTAGTAAATAAACTGTAAACCAGTTAAATCTGATGCATTTAGTGACCACCTAAAATCTACCCATGACCTTGGGAAAGTATCATATTGAGGAAACATGGAGCCATGAAACAGCACCTGAACGTCATATCAGGTATAAATGACAAAGTCCCATGAAGAGTTTGAAGGGTTAATGTATATTCCCCAAAAGGTTGCAATATCTGCTGGAGTCTCATCGGGGAAAACGTGCCTTTTGAGAACAAGTTCAAAGTCTGAATTATACAGACACATTCATACTAACTTGTTTAGGGCTTCCAGGCATGGTGAGTTCCCCGATAATGAAAGCTAAACAACTGGAATTGTTTATGGGAACCTTGAACTGCAGGTAAAAGTTGCTAAACCAGCTTGGAGTGGTGTTGTGTAATGTTGGATTCGAGCACACACTGACCCAGCATACTATGACCCATAGTTCTCTTTTAAACATGAGGGGTCGTAAATAAATGATCTCTCAACTGAGAAAAGTTAGACCTGAGTTCAATGCACAGGGATGCTAAACATCTGATCTCTACCTCAATGTCACAAAACGCTTCAACATTTCATTACGCACTTGTGTGAATGTTACAATAACAAACCAATTCACGATTTGCCTCCATTCAAACCATGCTGCAATGCATTATGGGTAACCCATACAATTATTTGGCCACTATGAGTAACACCTTATTAATATGACAATACAATAATGACTCAACAAGTCTTGTTAGGAGAAATAGTGTGGTTAATTAGACGAATCACAATTTGTTTAGCTTAAATGAGTCATTTGTAAGAATCAAATAAGTAAAGAGAAAGGCGATGCCCAAGACTTTCTGCCAAAAGCTGTAATCCATTTTTTTTTGGTAAATTTTTGGATGATACTTTTTCCATTTGGCTTTATATGCTTCAGGCTTCAGTTGTGTTACCCTGGGAAATACTGCATGCAGGTTTGAAAGCATTTTTGGCATGACACTGTAAGAGAGAGACACAGTTGGCACATCTTTAGTAATTCTGTGGAATTTCAATCCCATTCCTGCACGAAAGATGGCACAGAAAGAAAGAGAGACGATGCAACAAATCCAGAATTTCCCTGATGTGCATGCCCTTATTCCTGTTTGCTTGTTATGTTGGTCTGAGGACAAAAACTGTGGGCTTTCAGACTAAAATCAAAACCCTTGCGCACCTTTGGAAATACTGGTGACTATGCATTACCTTCCTCAGAGGTTGTACTACTGCAGCATGAAGTGAAGCAAGCAGCAGACATGGCTGCAGAGCATGTCTGAGCATAAATGGGCACTAGACTTAGCTGATCAGCCCCACAGAAGAGGAAGAATGTCTTTACTGTGCTGGAATGCAGAGTAGAGGAGCAATGCAACAGAATAATGAAGTGAAAGAGTTTGAGGGAACTTAGGACAGCATACAGAGATGGACCCTGATGTATTTTCAGTGGCTGTATCTCATTTTCTAAGCAGGTGCTTCTCGGATCATCGTAAAAGGCTTTGCTGTTAAAAACAAAATAATATTTAGCCCACTGGGGAAAGGGAGTGATGTAGTGAATGTAGGTCAGCAGATGATGTCATAAACTAATCTTCATATTCGATCAATCATCTGGATCATTTACATATCAAGACATGTTCCATGAAGAAGGAGGCACTACAAGCTGACTAGTCACATATTTACAAAATACCATCATTTCTATCAAGAACGCAGACAAAATGATGCAATGGTAGTAAGCGCTCGAGAAATAGACATGTAGGAAGCAGTATCAGCAATCATCCATAAGTTCTGAAGGAAACCGCCCTGGCAGTCTGGAACGAAAGTAAGTATAACAGTAGTAGATTGTCCAGAGTAGATTGTCCAGAGGATGAGCATAAAGTAGCGGGGTGCTTTTATAGACTATCCCCAGTGACAAATATGAGAACTTTGCTATTCACAAAAGTAACATGTAATAAATATTAGAGTTTATTGATTTACTCACATGTGAACCACAAGCCTGATCAGGATAAAGCGGTTACTGAAAGTAAGTGAGTGAAGTATTTTTTTTTGGTCAAGGAAACAAAAGATAAAATACTGTTACAACTAGAGTACAAGTTCATTCGGTGTACATGATTTGCTGGAGAAGAAGGTGGTTTATTCCTACATGATATTCCTCAATAATTAGATGATTACAGTGTCATTCCTTGTTCACTGTATGTATGTGTATTGGATTGCAGGTTTATTGTTGTGTAGATAATCTTGCTGCTTGTTGAATCTTGTGTCTGAATGTATGTGCAGTGCCGGGGTCTCGTGCAAGCCGGTATCACGCAACAGCAATAAGTATTTTATGTTGCACGTGTGTAATCTTGTCCTAAATCTTGTGTGTGTGTGTGTGGGGGGGGGGGGTGTCATGGAAATGCATTTTCTGTATTGTATCATGACATTAAATTGGCCCTGACTTGACTTGACTCTCATGCTGCGCTCCAATCACAGAAGATGACACCTACACGCTTCAGCACGTCATCACACACACGACATGAACTTCGGATTTTGGATGTAAAAGTGTTGTCGTGATTTTGTATATTGAACTGAAAGTTTGGCATATCACTTAACTGCTTGGTTTTTGCCATCCCAGTCCCAGCATGAAGAAAAAGTACACTGGTCAGCAAATCCTTTTGTACCACTTCTGTTACAATGTGACCAATTAAAGAGCTGTAGATTAAAATTTACTACATGACTTGATTTTCATTGCCCTACTTTGCTACCCTACTTTGGCTTTACTCCAAACCCTGTCTAAAGGGCATCATGTATGCTAGTTTTGGATCTACTGGTGTTTAGTAGGTAAAAACGTGTGATCTGTGGCCTGACATGACTTCCAGGCAACGCTGGATCCCAGAAAGAATGCCCTTCAGCAAATCACTCATGCCAAGTGAACTTCTGATTTTGCATGTAACAGCCTTTAGTGATCAAGCTGTTCATAAACGCCTGGAGCTGAAGCTTACTTGATTTCACATTGCTCTACTGTCCTGGCTGTGCTCCAATTTTAATTCAAAATGATCCACGTCTTTCAGTAAACCATGCATGTGGGTCCACATGTAGTGCAGGATTCATTTATCATCACATGCAATTTTCTCACATGATTCATTTATTACCTATGTAAATCTTTTTCCAAATATAGACTTTCACATGTAGAACATGTGTTTTATTTTCATGTCCCCCCCCCCCCCCAACACATAATTAATTTATTTTCACATGTAGGCAATATGGTTTCATTTTTCACGTGATTTTAAAAATTTATTTTCAGATGTGATTTCTTCACATGAGTCATTTACATTCGCATGTGATTTTTCACATGAACACTTTGGCCACAACCACCAAAGGTACTGTATGTTTGGAAGAGAAAAAGAAGCAGGATTTGGTGAAAAGAACACCTTGCCAGCTATTGAACATGGGGGTGGATCTACTGTGCTTTGGGGTTGTGTGGCAACCAGTGGTACAGGAATCATTGCACAACTAGATGGAAGAATGGTTTCCAGTAAATATCAGCAAATTCTGGAATCAAATGTGACACAGTCAGTCAAGAAACTGAAGTTGAGAAAAGATTGGCTTCTACAACAGGACAATCATCCAAAATATACCCCATAATTGACCATGAACTACTTCATGGTCGCCTGACTTGAACATGATTGAAAATATTTAGGTAGATCTTAAACATGCTGTGCATGCCAGACGGTCCAAGAATATCTCAGAACTAGAAGTGCTCTGCAAGGCAGACTGGGTGAAAATTAATTCTAAAACAAGAATGGAATAGAGAATATTTTCCTTTTCCCCACTTTATTTCTCTCTTTCTGTCTGTCTCTTGATGTGTGTTTATTTGTAAGTATTCAGTACAAGTTTAAAACTTAACTAAGTATTTCTGGACTTATATTGCTAAGAGAGCTTGGATTGGAGAACAGCCACACAGTTTTCAGCTCCTCCAGTTTTGCTGACTTGGGCTGAAAACTTGTGACAGCTAGAGTACACAGCAAATACACACACACACACACACACACACACACACACACACACACACACACACACACACACACACACAAAACACTAGTTCAATCAATGGCATCGCACCGAGTGTAAAACCTCCACCTTTAACCAACATGATGAAACGTTTGGCCTTGACTGAGACACCTCACTGTGCCAAAAGTGTAGCACTACAGTAGAGTCCAAAAGGCTGAGTGCACTATGAAGGGGACTGTTTGTATTTCATCACTTATCAAACAGTAATACAACATTCTGCCTCAGATGCTTGTACAACTTGTACAAAAATAATATGCATGTGTAAGGCTAAAGGGTTAGCTACACATTTGTGTGTGTGTGGAGAATGTCATAGATAATTATTAGCTGAAATCTGTTACATGCTTACCTCACATGATTGAAGGATATGCAGTTGTTATACTCCTGTACTGGGTTCAAGATTGAAATTGAAAAATATGTTTTAATCAGTAAAACTGTGGCTAAACCTTCACCAAAGCTAGCTAGCTGCCATTATCATCTTATTAAATACGTTAGCCAGTGTAAAAAATTAGGGGTGCTCATTCAAGTACATTAGCTAAACATAAACAGCTAGCTATTAACTGCTTAAGAACAGGTATGTAAATTTGTTACCTGGCTGACTGGCTAGCTAGCTGTCACAGGCATAGATGAACCTTAAACAAACATAGCAAAACAGCTACCAGCTTGGTAGTAAGCTACTATCACTATATATATATATATATATATATATATATATATATATATATATATATATATATATATATATATATATATATAAAAGAAGGTATTATATATGCCATTGTTTAATCAAAAGGCTGTGTTAGCTAACTATTACCTACATAACATATACAGTTAGCTCAGCACTCAACTGCTCATTTTTCTAATAATGTCATAAGGGTCACATGGTCACATTTATTGAGCAAATATTTAGTTGTCACCTCTTTATTTGCCCAACTTTCCCAAAAACAGACCAATGACGGAACAATAGGATGATGCATCTACAGGTGCATCTCAATAAATTAGAATGTCGTGGAAAAGTTCATTTATTTCAGTAATTCAACTCAAATTGTGAAACTCGTGTATTAAATAAATTCAATGCACACAGACTGAAGTAGTTTAAGTCTTTGGTTCTTTTAATTGTGATGATTTTGGCTCACATTTAACAAAAACCCACCAATTCACTATCTCAACAAATTAGAATATGGTGACATGCCAATCAGCTAATCACCTCAAAACACCTGCAAAGGTTTCCTGAGCCTTCAAAATGGTCTCTCAGTTTGGTTCACTAGGTAAGCTACAAACATTCATTGCCAAAGAAGCTAGCTGTTCACAGAGTGCTGTATCCAAGCATGTTAACAGAAAGTTGAGTGGAAGGAAAAATTGTGGAAGAAAAAGATGCACAACCAACCGAGAGAACCGCAGCCTTATGAGGATTGTCAAGCAAAATCGATTCAAGAATTTGAGTGAACTTCACAAGGAATGGACTGAGGCTGGGGTCAAGGCATCAAGAGCCACCACACACAGACGTGTCAAGGAATTTGGCTACAGTTGTCGTATTCCTCTTGTTAAGCCACTCCTGAACCACAGACAACGTCAGAGGCGTCTTACCTGGGCTAAGGAGAAGAAGAACTGGACTGTTGCCCAGTGGTCCAAAGTCCTCTTTTCAGATGAGAGCAAGTTTTGTATTTCATTTGGAAACCAAGGTCCTAGAGTCTGGAGGAAGGGTGGAGAAGCTCATAGCCCTAGTTGCTTGAAGTCCAGTGTTCAGTTTCCACAGTCTGTGATGATTTGGGGTGCAATGTCATCTGCTGGTGTTGGTCCATTGTGTTTTTTGAAAACCAAAGTCACTGCACCCGTTTACCAAGAAATTTTGGAGCACTTCATGCTTCCTTCTGCTGACCAGCTTTTTGAAGATGCTGATTTCATTTTCCAGCAGGATTTGGCACCTGCCCACACTGCCAAAAGCACCAAAAGTTGGTTAAATGACCATGGTGTTGGTGTGCTTGACTGGCCAGCAAACTCACCAGACCTGAACCCCATAGAGAATCTATGGGGTATTGTCAAGAGGAAAATGAGAAACAAGAGACCAAAAAATGCAGATGAGCTGAAGGCCACTGTCAAAGAAACCTGGGCTTCCATACCACCTCAGCAGTGCCACAAACTGATCACCTCCATGCCACGCCGAATTGAGGCAGTAATTAAAGCAAAAGGAGCCTCTACCAAGTATTGAGTACATGTACAGTAAATGAACATACTTTCCAGAAGGCCAACAATTCACTAAAAATGTTTTTTTTATTGGTCTTATGAAGTATTCTAATTTGTTGAGATAGTGAACTGGTGGGTTTTTGTTAAATGTGAGCCAAAATCATCACAATTAAAAGAACCAAAGACTTAAACTACTTCAGTCTGTGTGCATTGAATTTATTTAATACACGAGTTTCACAATTTGAGTTGAATTACTGAAATAAATGAACTTTTCCACGACATTCTAATTTATTGAGATGCACCTGTATTAGCCTGCTGAAAGAAAATCATGAAACATTTTCTGATCGTCCTGTAATGGAATTTTGGTTTGAAATCATAATCAAAAACATACAAAAGGTTGAACAGATTACATTTAATGACGCGTGATTTTTTCCCCCTAATGGGATTCAAAGGAGATGACACAAATGCTCCTAACACAGTGACAATTGCTAACCATGTTTCAGGAAAGCATATAGCTCCCATTGGTCTTGTACAATGTAATGTACACTAAGCGTGACATTGTGTCTTTCTTCTAATAGCATCATAACTAAAACCTTTATCACCTATCATATATGTCAGTTTGTAGGTGTAAAATCACTTACTGTAGCCCATCTGTTGCTCTGAACAGAGTATTAACTGGATGGACTTAATAAAAAAGCCAGTGTGTGTATGATATTTAAACACATGAGCAGCAGAGTTTCTCTCCCAGTGAATCAGTGGAAAGGGATCATGACTAACTGCTTTAACAGTGAAAACAGTAATCATTTACTGGAATAACACACACACACACACACACACACACACACACACACACACACACACACACACACACACACAAACACACACACACACACACACACGCACACAAAGCATAACAGTATTACTAGTCATACACAAAATCTTATTTACATTTTATGTGTCTGTCTGTCTGTCAATCAGGTGCATTTTTTCCCAGTCCCTCAAAGGCACACATTAGTAATCAGTCCATACAGGGGTTCGTGAGTTTTTTCTTCTTCTTGTGATTGTTGCAGCCAAAATGCTTGATTTTCCTGTGGCTTTTTTTGTTGTTGTACCTGAACGTTTATACGTGAACTACCATTAATCAGATGTACTGTATACTGTCTACTGAATTCCATTAAAGCAATGTCTGACTTACTTACTACCTGGGAAACAACATAAGGAATAAGAATTATAAGCTAATATAATAATAGGAAATAAGAATTATAAGCCAAATAATGTAGAAGTTATAAGCTAATATAAGCATATGAAATAATATGATTATGAAACCATATGCTTATAAGCATTAGGAAATGAGAATTATAAGCTAGTATAAGCATACAAAGTATTAGTAGCATAAGCTAATAAGTATAAAGTAATAAATTAATCTTAGTGATAGATGTGGGGTGTTAAATATTATGTCAACGTTGATTAAATGTCAAAATAACGTCATAAAAACGAAATAACGGGTTATTATGTACAAATAATGAGATATTAAGTCGAAACTAATGACGTAATGCCTTTAAAATCAGAGTTATTACGTCAAAAATAACGAGATATAAAGTCTTGAACTTGCAGTTCAGGGTTTCTGTACATTTCGCTCTCTCCCTCTGGTGATTTGTCTTCAATATCTCTTGATTAAAAACATTTTATTTCTGTCTCTCACATTTTTTATGTCTCTTTTTTCCCCCATCACCAGTGTTAATTTTGTTGACAAAAAATAACCTCAACCACCATTTCCCCCCACAAACTTAAAATATAACTAAATAAAAACGATCCTCTCTACTTAAAAACACACGACACATGCAAAGGCGAATAGATAGTAGGAGTTCCTCACGCGCAGCGACTGCATTGGTCACGTGCTGTTTATAGGTTCCCGCGCGCGGCAAGAGGTGAGACGAGAGTGTGCTTGTGTGGTCGCGCGCACTGCTAGCTAGACTGTCTAGTTCTGTAGTTTTTGATTAGCTTATTGCTAACGCCTCAGAGTTGGGTCGAAGATGCCGTGATATTCCTTACTTGTGTGGTAACATTAGCAACCTTTTCGACTCCAGTGACGTTATTTTGTGATAAACGGTTTTATTTTTATTCCCTAAGGGTAAAAAAAAAAAAAAAAGCCATTTCTCAAATGTGCGTTTTGTTAGGCTAATATAACACTAGCTAGCTATAACTAGCATAAGTGATGGCTCCAATAAACGTTAGTTTAGCTTGGGAACGTTCATTTATTTAGTCTTTAATAACCTTGTACTGGCGATAAAAACGATTTGGCATTCCATCTAAGAAGGAATTAAATTAGAAGATTGTTTCATTTGCGTATTTTGACTATGTTAGTCAAGGTTAAGTGTGGGAAAGGGATTGAAATCTTCAGTTTCTTGGACTAATGCTGTTCTAAACTAATACTAACAGTAACCAGATGAGTAAATGATGACATCTTTATTTGACAACAAATTTTTCTATGGTCCTGTAATGGAATTTTTGACCGATATCATAATGAATATGTCATGTTAGTCATGTTTAATGTCTTCTTAATGGGATTTAAAGGAGATGATAACACCTGAGAACAACATTCATTCATTCAGTGATCTTCAGCAAGTGGTTTATACTGGTCAGGGTGGATTCGGAGCCTATCCCAGGAATACTGTGCATGAGGTTAGGATAGACCCTGGATGGGACACCAGCCCGTCACAGGGTACCATGCACATACATACACACACACACACTTTAAGCATAGCCAATCCATTCCTGGAGAGTGGAGAACCTGAAGGAAACCCACATAGATTCAAGGAGGACAGGAACCTGAGATCAAAATCGAACCGGGAACCCTGAATGTGTGAGGCAGCAATGCACCACTGTGCTGCCCTTAAATAAAAATTAGCTGACAAGATTAACACTGCTTTATACAGCCCCTCCAGGATTTCACGATTTTGCGTTCGCAGAAATTAACACAAAAACTCTGCAATATTCGGAGGAGCTTGCAATTTTTCAGAATTACTGCAGATTTTCCGCAGATTTGGTCCGAGACGTCATGTGACATCGTTCAGTCAAAGCCCTCTTCGGTTTACGTGCGTCAAACATGAGTACAGCTAAAAGGTCTCGTTTACCAACAAACATCACAGCCCAAAAAAAAAAAAAAACGTGCAAAACAATTTTGTGCAATTAAAGTTTTCCCAAAAAAAGCACAACAAACTCTGCAAGTTGCATCACGAATTTTGAAGAAAAAAAGCCACAGCAAAATCAAGCATTTTTGGCCGGAACAATCACAAATAAACTCAGTGAAATACTGTACGGACTGATTATATCCATTTCTTTCACTCTCTGCCTGTGTCACAAAAACTTTAATATATGAGGGTGAGTCAAATGAAAACCTTAAAAATGCGACAAATTAGAATTGAATAAAAAAAAAAATATTGAGGAATTTGGACACTTGTTAAGCGCTAGAATACTTGCATTGAACAAAACTGAGATTATGTATAAAAATATATATACTTTTGTGACACAGATTTACTATAAACCATACAAAAAAAATGAAGGTCGTCATTTGACCCTCATACATTCAGTATATCCTCAGTATTTTCTCTCACCAGGTATGAATGAGCACAGGTTAATGCAACACACTCTCTCTCTGTCTCTCTCTCTTTCAATCTATATGTCTCTCACCCAGAGTGGGTCCAGGCCGCTGTCAGTGCAGAGCTTGTCCATCCAGACTCCTTCCCTTCCTGCGCACTCTTCTCCACTTCCTCCAGTAAGTATTCACTACTCAGGTAGGTTTTATCTTCACTGCGCCGTCTAAGGACCAGTCCCACTGCTTAAAGTATTTTTCTTTCACACACACACAGGCACACGCATACACTGGAGAGTGCAGCCTGAGCGCAGGTTAGTGCGCCGGCCTGTTTAATAGCTTGCTTTCTCTCTTTCTCTCTCTCTCTCTCTCTCTCTCTCTCTCTCTCTCTCTCTCTCTTCTCTAAAGGGAGGGTGCCAGACTTCTCTCTGTCTCTCACACACACACTTTCTGTCTGTAATTCTCTCTTTCTCATGCCAGAAGCCACCCCACCACACACACTTTAAACCAAACAAGCATTTAACAAGTGAACATGACACTAATGACTCCTAATGTACTTTTAGTATACATTATAAATGATTGATTGTTCCTCGTGCTCTGTTTAAGATATTATGGCAGTAAATGACCTCATTTATCTGTATGTCATGTACAGATTCAACACACATGATTAAAAAAAGAGAGAGAGACATGTGATTAAAAAAAACAAACAAACATATTCTGTAATATTGTGGTATCTTTACATGTTTGGGCAGTGGTGGCTCAAAGGTTAAGGCTCTGGCTTACTCATCAGAAGGTTGTGGGTTCAAGCCCTAGTGCTGCCACTGCAGGGGTCCTAGGGGTGCTGTATCATGGTTGATCCTGTGCTCTGACCACAGCTTCCTAACAAGCTGGGATATGCGGGGAAAACTTTTTTCACTGTGCTGTAATGAATATATGACAAATAAAGGCTGCTTCTGTCCAAATCACTGCAATCTTTTAACCACTAGGGGGTGCTGTAGCTGTTTAGTTTCGTTTCATTAACGTTGCTGATGGTTTCATTACACAGCTGTAATATGTAACTGCTGAATTTTACTTCAGTACAAGGTGCTTTATTGGCATGAAATTCACGGTACATTCATTAGGTTCTCAACATTGGGGTAACGTGATTTTTACCAACCACTATTTATAATCAGTGCAGTATTGACCCTGACGTGGTAGTGTGTGTGTGTGTGTTGGGTGCTGGTGTGAGTAGATCAGGTTCGGCCTTGAACGAGAAACCTCTCTGTGCCAGAGGTGTAGTACTACAGTCCAAATCTAACTCACTTGGAGGACACGTGCTGTGATTCCATCCAAATTTCAAAAAAGCAGACAAGTAAAATGGGAACGAATGAGTGTTTCCATCACATCCATTTAATTTTCATCCAGCCAATGATGGATGATCATCTGGAAAATATTAAATTTAATTAAATTTCCAAATGCAAAACAGTTGACTGTGTTCAGCTGTCTGCATTTACATCCTGCTGCTTATGTCTTTTTCAAAACCTAATTTACAACCTATGTAGATACTTGCTTATGGTGTATAGATATTTTTCTGAAAATAAGCCTGTGGAGAAAATGGGGAAGGAGAGAAAGTGGGTGGATGAATGAATGATAAAAACATATTTTTAATCACAGTTTCATCAGATCTTCTGTCTGAAGTGAAAAGGTTAAGGGGAGGTTGAGGTTTTTCTGGTTATGGTGTGAGTGTATGAGATCACGTAGCAGTGAGAGGATCGGAACCCCTTGTTTGAAACGTTCAATGGAAGACAATAGAAGATTGAATGCTTTCTGTGTATGTGGCATTGTGTAATGAGTCTGACTCACATCCATGTCCAGAAGTTTATTAGTGAAGGCACAATGACATGGTCCAAAACCAAAGCCATCATCCAAAAAAGCCTCGTAGTGAGTCACTGAAAGGTGATCCAAAGGCAAAAGTGTATAAAGAGTGCAAGACCAGAAGTCATAGTGTCTTGTCACCATCTTGTCGGCCATCTATAGGTTCAGAATAGGACAGTTAAATTTCACATCTGAAGACGTTACAGTAGCAGCAGTTTGAAGAGAGATGGTGGAGGCATATGTCTGAGAGGAACCACGTTAGCTGTTGTCTCTCAGGCAGAACCAGGGGTGTAAAGTAACCAGTTACAAATACTGTTGTTACTGTAATTAAATACATTTTCCTCATGAATTATACTTTATTAAGTAGTTTAAAAATGAGTGTACTTTTACTTCATATGTGCTGTAACAATACTTTTGGTCACTTAAAAATCTGTTTTAGTTAAACTGTTTAATTGGGGGCATGGTGGCTTACTGGTTGGCATGTTTTCCTCACACCTCCGGGGATAGAGGCTCGAATCCCACCTCCGACCCTTTGTGCGTGGCGCTTGCATGTTCTCCCCATGCTTCAGGGGCTTCCTCTGGGTACTCCGGTCCCCTCCCCCAGTCCAAAGACATGCATTGTAGGCTGATTGGCATCTCTAAATTGTCTGTAGTGTATGAAGTGTGTGCGATTGTGCCCTGCGATGGGTTGGTGCCCTGTGCCCTGAGTTGGTGCCCTGTGCCCTGAGTTCCCTGGAATATGTTCCCGGCTCCCCTGTGTAGGATAAGTGGTATGGAAAATGGATGGATGAATGTTTAATTGTATGACTTTTTTAGGTTAATGCTTATGTATAAAACTAGACTTGTCTTCGCAGCAAAATTTTGCAGAAAATTATTAATATGCATAAATATTACAGGGAACGTGCAAAATTATAATCCAGTGTAATGTTCAGTATTTCAGTAAATCACAACAAATTAGAAATTAAACTGTATATTTTACAAATATAATTTTAAAAAATAATTTTGTATTTGATGAATTGTTTTTTTTTTTTTTAATTTTGTATTATTGTATTTCGCCTCACTCTTTTATATTGCTCAAAATGTATTGCTAATAATAAACTATAGTAATAATAATAGTAATAATAATAATAGTAATAATAATCTTTATTATTAAACATAATTAAAGTAAAATAAAAAGTCAAAGATTATTTTAAAAATAGCAAAGAAATAAAAGGTAGTCAAAGGTAGTCTAAAATGGTAGAATAAGCAAATAATTGTAATAAAATAAATAATACTAGTGACTGAACAAAGAAACAGATAATGAAAGCTAAAGTGCAAAAATATTTTTACCTCTTTTTAAAATAACTTTTGCATAAATGTAAGATCTCTGACTGCACTACTACGTCTGGGATGCAGTATGTGGTATAAAACCTCAAATGAGTAACATATACATCTAGACCAAAGTGTAAGTGATACAGTCTCAGCACAGTGGTGTGTGTTATATACAATCAATACCTCGTAATGTACTATATTTATGAAGCACTAATGTCTGTATTGGAGGTCTGTGGGGCAGGAAATATACAAAAACAATGCAAAAAAGCCTCAAATTCGTTTTTTTCAAATTTTATAGGAATCTCTGTACCCATTGGACCATGTTGTGTCTTTAGATTTGATAACAATAAAACTAACATTTATTTTAAAATTCCCAATCTTATCTTGGTCTAATCAATATAAACAATCCTTATAGAGATGGGAGTGAATACAAGAGATTTTCTTTAATATAAATCTACAAAATAATTTTTAATGTTCGTTAGTTAGAGACTAAACTAAGCGCATAGTGCCACGCTTACACTCTTAATTGCTCTGTGTGTGTGTGTGTGTGTGTGTGTGTGTGTGTGTGTGTGTGCGTGTGTGGTTTGTGCATTGGCGAGACAGAGCGGCAGTGGTAAACCAGACACCGCTCACCTCCACATCCTTTCACTAAAAATGACAAACCCCAGTCTAGTCAAAATGATACTGTTGGTTAGTCTTCAGTTCCCAGACTGTGTGTATATATAGACAAGCCAGGAATCAAATCATATCTTAAAAGTGTGTTTGTCTTTGTGAAATAGAGAGAAAAAAAGATTTAAAAAGAAATTATAGAGTCTGTCTGATTCATCCCACATCAGATGGCTTTGTTGAGTTAACTCTACAACTTGTATCTCTGGACTTGACTCAAGTAGTTTTGGACCCTACAGGATTTAACTCAGACATTACAATTTGGGAATCTGGTTTTGACTCCGACTTTACTCTGGACTTGACGCAGAGACTACAGTTTGGGATACTAGACTTGACTAGTGTCTACATTGTGACTCTGGACTTAACTCAGATTCTGCACCTTGGGTTTTTAGACTTGACTCAGAGTATGCAGCTTGGGTCTCTGGACTTGACTCAGACCACGGCTGGAGTCTCTGTATTGGCTCAGATTATATGATTTGGGACTCTGGATTGGACTGAGATTCTGTGGCTTGGGACTCTGACCTGATGACTTTATGCCTTGTATCTCTGGACTTGTCTCAGGCACTACTCCACTCTGGATTACACTGTTTCGGGATCGACACAGACTCTACTGCTTCAGTCTCAGGTAGTGGCTCAGGTTATGTGGCTTGGGACTCTGGACTTGACTCAGACTATACGACTAGGCACTCTGGACTTGACTCGGACTCTATGACTGGGGTCTAGACTTAATACAGATTCTGTGGCTTGGGACTCTAGACTTAACTCAGGCACAACAGCTTGGGACTCTGGACTTGACTTGAGTGTCTATAGCTTGGGGTTCTGGACTCAAGTAAGGAACTACAGTTTGGGACTCTAGACTTACTACAGAGTCTGCAACTTACGATTCTGGACTTAACTTGGGCACAACAGCTTGAGACTCTAGACCCATACTCTACAGCTTCTTGAATTGACTATGATACTTTAAAGCAGGAATTCCATTCCATATATTAGTGGGCTACATAATTTTTCACTGTAGAGAATATGGAGTCAGTGGAAACACCCAGGAAGAAAATGCATTCATGTACCACATCAGCTAAAACAGTCAGACTGGGATTTTAAGCTAAAGCACAAGATAACTAAATGGAAATTCTTACAAAACGAATCTGTAATAACCATAACAGTCAAATCTGGAAGAATTGCGAGTGACTGCAAGTCTCACTGAGACGCAACAATGTCATAAAAGAAGTTTTGTTTCGCTCAAGGCTTGTTATCTTAGCAACCAAATGAGTAGTTTTATTTAATGTGGTCGCATTATGAATACTCTCTTCTCAAAAGCAGGTAGTTATACACACACGTCCCACCCAGAAACAGCACCCAAAGTCTGATAAAGGTTTAGCTGTTCAGACAGTATAGTCTGTAATCAACCTTAAATAAGTGCTCATGATTCTCCACCATCCAGCACACAAAGTCTTTTACTATATTTTACTCTACATTTTTCATCAGATCACCAGATTTTCAGTCTGCTTGATGACCTGGAGGGCTTTTATAAAAGAAATCCAACATTTTCCCACAATGACGTAAAATGGAGCAATGTTCTGGAAAAAACAAACAAAAAAAACCGTTTACATGTTTTGAAGTGCATGTCTGGACATATTTAGCTAAATTATGGACAGACTTTCATCTGTATCACATATTTATCTTTCTCTCCTCTTGTCTACTTCTTTCCATCTAAAAACCTCAGTGATATGTTTGCACCAATCATTACCAAACATAAAAAAAGTTTGTTGTGACTGTTGAAAAAAGCTGAACCTGAGGAAAAGAAAGTTGTTGTGTCTAAAACACCTTACCAAAGAAACATCTGTGGGTGGATACGCTGCTTCATAAACCAGCCACTGGGCATGAGGCAGGGATCCATTCTGGATGGGATGCCAGTCCATTGCAGAAGCCAACCCATCACAGCAAGTTCAAGTTTGAGACCCAGAAGTGTCAAAGCAACCACACTGACAAAAACAAAAGACCAAAAAAGCATGTAGTGTCAGCACTGGAATAGCAGGTCAGACAAAAAGCATAGGGCAACTCGGAGATCCAGGAGTGTTGGGAAGGTGGGTATGATTCCAAGGGGCCAAATTACAGTAAACTGGGTGTCCAGTGGAGCCACAGAGAAGAATGATTGCTGATTCCATGATGGCTCACAGCCTATTTCATTACCTCTCAGGAGCCCAAAAATGTCTACAGTCCAGGGATCAGTACACAGATGATGTAGATGTCAAAACATCAAAACAAACTACTGAATTCCATATTCAACAAGAAAACTAATCCCTTTCTACAGCTTTTGCTAGTGGCCTTAAAAGCTGAGATTTGATACAATCAACAATAGCTATGATACAGGAGCAGAATTAACTACTATAATATGGAAGCATGTAAAGAATATACAACTGCCCTTGAGTTGTGAATGAAGTGAAGACATTTCACTAACAAAGACACATAGCTGCATGTCCTTCTGTGAAAAAATGCATTTTACCCCAAAGCATTATCTCCACTTGACAACCTCACGGTTGTCAGGTTTCAAAAGATAATCACAAACATAATGAAAGTGTTCCATTAAACAGATGTAATACAGGATACAAGTTTAATGAAGTTTGGAGTTGGGACATACTTTTCAAAGTATCACAAAGAATCCTGAAATATTTTGCCACATAGGACTGATAGATAAGGGTAAAATGGTAAACCGTTTCAACAAAGTATGCTGTAATCGAGGACAAAGTTCACATTGAAGTTCATGTTCACAGGGTTGAAGCGGCATAAATACGGAGTTTGTTTCTTGTCAAAAGTGAATGATTTTTTTCTCTACTTTTTGGCCTCCCATCCACTTAAAAATGATTATTTGGAACAGAAAATGAAGCTTCATTTCAAAAATGCCCTCAAAAGTAGAGACATTTTAAAACTCAGTTTTCACTCTTTTTGTGTGGACAGGAGAAACGCAAGTTTTAAAAAATGTCAATTGGCATGCCAATCGCGTGTTCTATGAATGTGCTAGGACTCCATTTATCATGGCTGCTGACGAAGTTTTTACTTTCTATTGTGTAATTTCTTATTTGATAATGTGTTTATGATTTAATTTCAGTTTGTTTTATTATTAAAACAAATGTTATATGCACTGCACAGCTCCTGAGATTTTGGAGAAGACCTGGGTGAACTAGCAACTATTTGGACAATTTCTAATCAAAGATTAATGGATTTCTGCATTTCAGATTTTCTTTAAACGTTATTCTTGAGGTGTTTGATATAACCGTTAATGACATACTGTCGCCACCTACTGACCTGGTGGCTCATGTGAGTGTTTTTGTTGTTGTTGTTTTGTTTGTTTGTTTGTTTGTTTTTAATGTTTTTGCATTTTCATGTGAATGTATTTTAGGAAAAGGAGGGTTCAAATCTATGTTTTCAAAATATCTATATCTATATACACTGATCAGCCATAAAGTTAAAACCACTGACATGTGACGTGAATAACATTGATTACCTCATTAAAATGGCACCTGTCAAGGGGTGGGATATGTTAGGCAGCAAGTGAACAGTCAGTTCTCGAAGTTGATGTGAAGCACGAAAAATGGGCAAGCATAAGGATCTGAGCGACTTTGACGGGTCAAATTGTGATGGCTAGACCACTGGGTCAGAGCATCTCCAAAATGGGCATGTGTTGTGGGGTGTTCTCGGTACGCAGTGGTTAGTACAAACTGTGAACCGGTGACAGGATCATGGGCACCTAAGGTTCACTGATGCACATGGGGAGCGAAGGCTAGCCCATCTGCTCCTATACCACAGAAGCGCTACTGTACCACAGATTGCTGACAAAGTTAATGCTGGCTATGATAGAAACATGTGAGAACACATAGTGCATCACAGCTTGCTGCGTATGGGCCTGCGTAGCTGTAGACCGGTCAGAGTGCACATGCTGACCCCTACAGTGGGTATAGAAAAGAATCACCCCCCTTTAAAATAATCACATTTTGTTGCTTTTGAGCCTGAAATGAAAACGGACACAGTTTTTGTTTTATCCAGCTGTATTTACTCAGTGCAACGTATAACATCCAAGTGAAAGATACAACACCAACATGTCAGAAAACAAACAAACAAACAAAAAAAAACAATCACTGAGTTGGAAAAAGGATCACCCCCTTGCTTTAATTTGCCTTAATTTTTTAATTACAGCCTTTAGTCTGTTGGGATATGTCTCTACTAACTTTGCACATCTAGACTTTGCAATATTTGCCCACTAGGTAAGAACTGCTCAAGTTCAGTTAAATTTGATGGTGACCATTTTGGACTGCAGTCTTCAAGTCATTCCACAGATTTTCAATGGGGTTTAAGTCTGGGCTCTGACTAGGCCATGCAAGGACATTCACCTTTTTCTCCTTCAACCACTGTGTGGTCAGTTTTGCTGTGTGCTTTGGGTCATTGTCATGTTGGAAGGTAAACCTTATATATATATATAATGTATATATGAAACTCCCTGAGGTAGAAATCTTGAGAGGAACTAGGTAATGAGTGCAAGAGCCTCCAAGCACAAGTACTGGGATGAATCATACATGTTATAGCATAAAAATAACAATATGAGTATTTCAGATTTAACATCAGATCCTTATCATTGTACCATCTTTCCTGAAGATAATACTGTATGAGGGCCTTAAAGAAATAGTATTTGTAACTGAAATGGACCAAAAAAAGAAATTACTGCACAATTGCGTATTGTACTCCACCATCAGGCTAATGCAGGATGCTTCACTATGTATGGATGGATGAATGGATACTAAACCTTTCCAAATGTGGTGGTTACCTGCTAGAGTTTTGGCAAGAAAAAGTAATCATGAGAAAAATCCAAACTAGCCAAGAAGGTTCTGGCTGTATCTGATTGCAGACTTTTCCATAAGGAGAATGCCACAGTTTCTGGAACTATGACAGTTCTGTAAAATAACAGAAGAGACCCAGACACTGAACTATGGAGACATCAAGCAAAAGCACAGTGATACACCAAATATGGAGGTTGTTGAGACTGAGTATGATGTTAAGATGAATGTCGCTTAATTAAAACACACCAAAACACCCTTCATCCATGTTCTTGAAGTTTCACTGATTCTGATGCAAAAACTCTGATACAATACATGCCTATTAGCTATAATCACAGGTTTGTATAAGGTGTGTAGGTATGTGGGTCTGTCGTTTTTGTTTATTTTTAAAGATTGCATTTGACCAATTAGCAATGTTTAATATGATGAGCTGCGCCCAGTCATCCCTGGTCTGCAGAAAAGTTCCCACTCTGAAACAAGAACTAAAACCAGCCTTGGTCCCTGCAATGGAAATACTCCTCAAGTTCCTGAAAAAGTGTTTTTCAAGACACCAACACCAAGTGATGTCTCACAGTGTGATTTAAAATGGAAACCACACATCAATTATACCTTGTCCAATAATAAGCAAACATGTAATCACTTGTCAGTTTAAGTAACCTTCTTATGAATTGTGGGAAAAATACTACATGTAACGTCATCACAGTAAATTTCCAGATGGTCTGGTGTAAATTTTCAAACTTGTGGTCTTTCTTTCTGGCCGTCTGACCGCCACTGTCTGTTAAAGCTCTGCAGAATGGTCACGGTTCACACACCAGAATGTCTGAAAACACACTTAGCTTCTCTAGACTTGACTGCAGTCTGCTGCAAGAACACAATGGAGCTCTCAGTTTGGGACCAAAACCAGGCCATCGAGGCACATGGACATAATTTAAGTATAAAGAAAATTTCAATATTGAGAATTGTAGTTCATTCTAGTGATGTTTGAGCTCTGGGTTTTTAAAAGTTGGGTCTGGGAAGTAAAGCCATGCGTTTAGTTGTTTTTTTCTTCTTCAATAAAGTTATTACAGTGTTTAAAATCATAACCTCCCCGTAATCTATATAAACTATTATATTTATAACTGAGTTTTTCTGGATATTCTTTTGTTTGACTGGTCACTTGAATCGAATGTGTATTTTTTCTTTTACATTTAAAGGAAACACTTTGAAACACATTAAATATGTTTATACTGAATATATTTATGATTTGATTCTTTTGCTACATTGTTGGTTGGTGCTGTATTTTTGTTATCCCGTGAGAGCTTAGTGGTTGTGTGCTGCACTGATGTCACATTGTTATTCCTAGCACAGTGTCCATGGTGTTTAGTAGGTTTAAAATGATTCCAAACACATGGAGTAGGTTAGGTTAGGTTTTGCTCCTGAAAAACAAAAGAGGCAGAGCTTCTTTTCTCAGTCACCTTTTTCCGGCGACGGTTAATGTCATATTAATGAGAAATCCAGCATAGAAGTAGTGGAGACGTTGGTGCAAACGTTGGACTCAAAGTCCCAGAATGCAGTGCAGCTATACGACACACTGAATTGCAGCAGAAACTCGTCTCAGCTAGTTAGCGATCTATGAGAAGACGATTGCAGTGGCATTGATGGCAGTATTAGCATGAAAGTTGAAGCTTTTAAAGCTTGGATGCTATTATGACTCATCTCCTTTTTATGTAGTTCCAGACTTCTTTTGTTTGTGATTCTTGTACGATCTCCAAGTATCAATAGTGCGCTGCATCTTGCAGTATCAAACTACTTGCACTAAAAGTGACTAGTGGATGGATATACATTATTTGAGACATGGCCAGGTTGTTTCCCACATGCTGCTCAGGTTTTTTTGTTAGATTTTGCTAAGGTATAAGGAGAGTTTTAAAGATATATATATATATATATCACTCTCATTTGCACTTAAAACATTTCTTCTTTGTATGCTCTTCTCATCAGTCTCACTATTGGAACAGCCCTTAAGATGGCAGCAGAGATTCATCTCAAAGGAAAATAAAGCCTGCTGAGTGGATGAGAGTAGATACCAGGGTACACAGAGGCTCAGGTTTTTCATGCAGTCTGCAATTCCTCTAAATTTATTATAGATTTATAGTTATGAGGGTTTTTTTTTAACCCAGTTTTAAGGGTTTGAGTTCTAAGCCACAATAATTAAGCTGAGAATTCAACAATTGTCTGTTTAAATGTACAGGTAATTATCCAGTTTTCATAAATTTTTGTATTGTCTATGTTCATACAGTGCTGTGAAAAAGTATTTGCCCCACCCTGATTTCTTCTGTTTTTGTGTATCTCTCATACTAAATTACAAATAACAAAATCTAGGATAAAACAGAGGCAACCTCAGCAAACACAGACTACAATTTTTAAATGATAGTTATTTATTGAAGCAAAAAAAAGTTATGAAATCTATGAAACCGCATTCATAATGGGGTTCAGCTGGACTAGATGCAACCAGGCCTGATTACTGCAAACCCTGTTCAATCAAATCAACACTTAAATAGAACCTTTTCAACAGCATGAAGTTGGTTAAAAGGTCTTACCCAGTAACACACTATGCCAAAATTGAAGGAAATTCCAGAAATTATGTAGAAGAAGGTGATTTGAAATACATCAGTCTGGGAAGGGTTACCAAGCTAATTCAAAGGCTCTGGGACTCCAAAGGACCACAGTGAAAGCCATTATCTCCAAATGGAAAAACTCGGCTCAGTAGTGAACCTTCCCAGAAGTGGCTGACCTTCCAAAATTCCTCCAAGAGCACAGCAACTACTCATCCAGCAAGTCACAAAAGAACCAAGGACAACAACAAAGGACCTACAGGCCTCTCTTGCATCAATAAAGGTCACTGTTTATGACTCCACTATCAGAAAGACACTGGGCAAAAATGGCATCCATGGAAGGGTGACCCACAGGCCCCCCAAGAATTTTACAGAAGTACTTCAAATTTTTTAGGGGGGTCAGGGGACATTTTTTGAAGAACAAAGCTGGCACATGAAATCCCATCACAATAATACAGAAGTGACTTTATGTATATAAAACAACAAATATATAAACATTTTCATTGCATTTAAAATCCAACCTCTCCAATCCCTTGTCCATCAGGGCCCCAAAAACAAATTCATTATGTTTTGTTTACACAAATACCAGAAAATATACTGGAAGAGGCCACTGACACTGTGAAATTAGCTTCTAAACCAGGGACGGGCAATTCCGGTTCTGAGGTCCATTGTCCTGCAGAGTTTAGCTCCATCCCTAATCACAGACACGTGAAACATCTAACCAAAGTCTTCAGGATTACTTGAAAATTACATGCAGGTGTGTTTGATTAGCATTTTCGTGAGTAAAAGCTTTCACCGATAACTAATTCACTTGTGGCAGAAAGCCAAATTAGAAGAGATAAGCAAGCATTCTTTTAGCAGTTAACAAGCTGATGTAATTGATCAAATCTGTGCCAAGTAAATTAGATCTGGAAACCGGGATGTCCTCATTCAACTAAATACAAATTCACATACTACTCATTAACACAGCGATAAGCATTAGCCTAGTAGTTACCTCTCCTCAGCTACAATGTCGTATTATGAATTATCATCTGACTGCAAGTCGAGGACCTCTTGTGGTTTCCACAGGGAAAAGTGAAGGGAGGAGGAGCACAGCGAGGGGGCCGGGGCATATGATTGAAAAGGGTCTCGCCACACCCCTGGTTTGGCCTAGCCTAAAAATAGAATAAATACAAAATAGAAGAAAAAAAAAACACATTGTTTCAGTATTAATCGTGTGATTTAGAATTTAGATGTTTATTAGATTATATGTATATGTGCACCTAGCATTGAAGAAAGACAAAATAACAGATTATCCTGTGGTATTTGTCTTTTTTGCAGACTTGGAGAGCATCTGAGGAATGATATAATGAAGGAGTTGATGGCAGTATGAGATCTACAGGGACATAAGAATGGCATACCGTACTGTATGCCATGTAGACAAGCCTTTTTAGGCCAGTAGACTTTAAAGCTGATCATTTTTGTATTAAAAGGTAAATGTGTGTTATGATAAGAATAAAAACTGTTGAATAACCTTTATTTTATTTTCACAGTGACACAGAGAGAAAGCTTCAGTAACAGGAGAAGAAGCATAAAACTCTACACTTGCCTTCTTTCCATACCAAAATGCCCTCAAGCATGACTATTTTAATGAATCCCACTTCTTCCTGTTCTCCAAGCAATTCTGTTCAATCTCCTGCAGTTGTTATTTTCATCTTTGTTTGAATTACAAGCTTCTTTGCATAGTTTAAATGTTTTACTCAGATCGACTCTGTCCGTCTTGACGGTTCATATGCGCACCCCATATCTCAGTTCGTACAGTTCTTTTGTGATTTTTCTGCATCTTTTTTTTTTTTTTTTTTTTTTTTCCCAAAATTTGCGATGCAACTTGCGGAGTTTTTTGTGCATTCTTGCAGAAATCTACTTGAAAGTGAATTGTCTTTTGCAGTGATGTTTGTTGGTAAATGAGGACTTTTAGCCCTTACTCATGTTCAACACACATGAATGGAAGAGGGCTGTGGCTGAATGCGCGTTGTGATGACGTCACATGACGTGTCATGGCCCAAATCTGCGTAAAATCTGAAGTAAAACTCGCAAGCTCCTCCGAATATCACAGAGTTTGCTTGGTTTTACATTAATTTATGAGATCGCAAAATCCTGGAGGGACCGAGATCATCATTAATATGATCGCACCAAAATGCCTCGCATGCTCACATCAATTTCTTGGGCAATTGTTTCAAACAGGTTCCTTCCAGTTTTGCTTGAATCACTTTCCCAAATATCAAGTTAATCACTAATTTCCCAATCGTTCCCAGCTGTTGCTGTTCTTCATTATTGTTTTGCCGTGCAGTGACACTGGGTAATAGTGATGACAGTGGAAAAAACTACATACATTTTTCCTTATTCATGTTACATGGCCACATATCGGATATGTATCTGATCTAGGAACACGTACAGAAGTGGCTCAGATCTGATTTGAAAAGATTTTTGTGTTCTAGATAAATCACACATTAAGGTAGAAAATTTGATTTGTGTCACTTTAAACTGGTAATATAAATGTTTGAGGCTCCCTGCAACATTTCCTAAAATATCAGCAAAGTCATTTAAAGCAGAGCGATGCTGATCAGAATAAAGCCGTTCCTGAAGATGAATGAACAGATGTCATTTGTTAACGAATGCGGTCTTTATCTGTCACTCCACCCGAGCTTCATATCTGACCATAAAGCAGTCACTCGAAGTTGGGAAAGTGTCAGAGATGCGAGTGTATTTATTGTATTTCTCACTTACTACTTTAACTGTAATTAAATATACTGTAATTATATATAATTGTAACAGTCCTAGGTTGATAATTAACTTTTGAGAACTACATTTGTTTACTCTCTCTATGTCTAACAGGATGAAGATAATCTTGATAATCTTGTTGATCTGGAGAGGTTTTGGGGGAAGCAGAAACCTCAGACCGTCAGAAACTCATTATTGACCAAGAAGAGGAATTTAAATCTAAACCAAAGGCACAGGACATTTACAAAAAGTGTGGGAACTAGCAGTTCCATGTTTATGTGTTGAGCATATCTAGATTATATCACAAGTTTTCTATTCAGGGAGATCCAATTTTTCGCTTTAAAAAGAAGGGAACATTGAGGAGAGTTAAAAGGAGGAGAGTAAAAAGCAAAGAGCCTTCCAGCAACTTTCTGGAGAAAGAGAAATCCACTTATCTGGACTGAAGGAGTAGCAAGCAACTGCTTTTTCTCATTTTCAGGTTTGTATATAAAATAACAAATAGTTTAATAGATTCATTTAATTTGCTCATGTGTAGAAAGTGAGCAGGGAAGTAATACAGTGTGGTGGTAAGGAATTTCACCTCATTTCTCTAGACAAGTGTTATTTTAACTGTTGTAGCAGAACCCTCATCCAGCATTAGCTATCACTTCCAGGGATGGCCGGTGTAAATGTGCTAGCAGAACCCCACTGTCTTTCAAAGATAATCAATATTGATTGATTATATAGGGTTTTGGCATTGACATCAAATTATTTGCTGTTTTATTTTGGATTTTTGTGGAACCGAACGCAACAACACCACCAACGGTTGTAGAAAAAACACAGAATGGTATGAAGAAGCGAGGCTTGGGCTGATTACTTTCTAGCCCAGACTGTAGATTAATGCAGACAGTCATGTCGGGTGACTACACAGAGTGACACGTCCCCTAGATTTGATCTTTATTTGGGCTGATATTTTTCACACGCATCCCTAACATATTGTCAGCAGTGGTTAAGAAGGCACACATGAAATACAGTCGTAGGTGTAATGAACATGAACAAGGTCAATTATTTACAGCCATCTCTATTTTTGTGTGTGTGTGTGTGTCTGATCAAATTACAGATGACAGAAGCTGTTGTCTGATATTAGGTGTTAGCATCCCAATAACACAACCAGAATCACTGAACAGTTCTACCCAACAATTATTAGCATAGACTATAATATGTCTTATGCTGTTGGATATGGCTGATAAGTAACTGATAAGTATAACGGTGTATAATAAACAGAAGGGTGTTCAATACTTTAATACAAATTATACTTGTATATTAATTTAATTATTTAGATAAGAAACTTCATATAAAAAGAAAGAATTTTTGAATAGTTGGATTATGCTCATAATCAAGATCAAGAGGTCCCTGGTTCAAATCCAGGTGCCCCCTGTCTGACTTGCTTCATGGAACCTTTAAGTGATTTCCACTCCATGCCATTAATATGTCCTTGGATGTAATCAATAGGGTAAAGGATATTGTATATATATCATAGCATCATGGAAGTATAGCACCTTAGCTGCAATGCAATAAAATGACAAGCACAGTATTTAATTGTGTTACAGTGATATCCAGTCAGAAACGCATGAAATATCATTTGTTAATGCATTTTCACTGGGGCACAGCTGAATGTTAGAGCATTTTACTACAGATCAGGAGGTCCCCTGTTCAAATCCGTGCACCCCTGTCTGACTGGTCAGATTGAGGTATCCTTAACTGCTTTACAGTTTACAACATTAAAAGCCCAATGGAAATCACTATAAAGGATATTATATGTAGATAATACCATAGCAGTATTGCACCGTGGCCAATTTTCCTCTCTTGGACTCTTGGACATGGATGGCTGTGGCATCGTCAGTATTTGAACTTTTGATCTCAGGCAGCATGTTGAGCCCATTTGGCCCATTTTAATTTGGAGTTTGTTTTTAATCCGAATCCTATGAGTGTTGAAGATGCTAATCTGGTAGTTATACAGTATAAGCTTCCCTTACCCATTAGATACAGTAGCCTTGTTGCTCCAGTGCAAAAAAAAAAGAATCCAAACACCAAGCATGTTATTGGTTTAATTATGACATTCGAGGTAATGGGGGTACAGTGTGTACATTTCCATTTTGCCTGAATCCTTCCTTTATCAGTTTGTGTCATAAATTGTGATATATTGTGTTGTATGTCCTCTGTAAGTCCTTGTTTACCCAGTCCAACTGCTCTATGGCAAAGACCTAAAAATGCACGCTGCATATCAGTGAATATGTTTGAGTCCACTGATCCACCCTGATTACACATTATACATGTCGGTCAATATGTACTAAATAAATCACTTAGTGATGTAATGGGAAATTAGACCAGATGGCCGTCTCTATGGAGGCAGTGGGTTTGCTCTGAATTATGGCTCTCCAGTGATAACAAGAAGTCATTCAGTGTGTAATGTTGAATATGTGGATAACCATGAGACTTTTTGGCATGGACTTCCCCTAGTTTTAGGGGAAGCAGTCAGCTACATTGAAAGAAAATAGCCAAGCAAGTTTCAGAAGCTGGGCATATTTCAAAACAAATTTATGTGTAGACTAAAAGAACAACTTAGTTAATGTTACATAAATTTGCACCTAGTGTCTTAAAGAGCTAACAAAACTACCTAGCTTGGTGTTCTAAGCTAGGATTTTTAAAACCTTTTGGGCAAACAACCCCAAATTAATATTTTCTGCAGCTCTTACCATTTTGTCGCATCACTTCCATGATGCATAGAAAATAGCCTTTATGCTGTTGGTTATTTCCGTGGGCGTATTAATGGCGATCACTTAAAAGTGCCGTGAAGTAAGTCAGACAGGGGGCAGCCAGATTTGAACTAAGGACCTCTTGATCTGCAGTCAATTGCTCGACCACTGAGCTATAACGCCCATGTAAATAACATATCATATATCTGCTTCTTTTTCACGGGATATTTCATTGTCACAGTCATTGGTATCTCAGGGCAAACAAGAGCCAGGCGGGGCAAACAGATTTGAACCCGAACTGCTTGATCTGCATTAAAGTGCCCTACCACTCAGCACTCTACCAAAGCAAATATATAAGCAAATGATATCTGATGTCTTTTCACTGGAGATCAATGCAAAGCAACTAAAAAGAGTACTGAACACTTTGTGTACACCTGTACACCTAAACATTCATGCAATTATCTAATCAGCTAATCATGTGGCAGCAGTGTAATGCATAAAATCAAGTAGATATGGATCAGCAGCTTCGGGTATGTTCACATCGACCATCAGAATGGGAAAAAATGTGATCTCTGTGATTTTGACCGTGGCATGATTGTTGGTGTCAGACAGGCTGATTTGAGTATTTATATAACTGCTGTTCTCCTGGGATTTTCACACACAACAGTCTCTAGAGTCTCAGAATGGCACAATAAAGAAAAAAACGTCCAGTGAGCGGCCGACGGACACGCCTTGTTGATGAGAGATCAACTGCTCTCTTCTCTCTGTTCTCTCTGTATCTCTCTCTCTCTCTGATAGAGATTTCTGATAGAGTGTACATCTTATCTGAGTACACAGAAGTCCCTGTCCCTGTTCTGACACAATAAGCTCTCTGTTCCTAGTTAAGTCGAGCAATGATCTAACTCTTCCTCCTTTTCTGTATATATACTCTGATAATTTCAGCAATAAACTAAGAAGAAGCTTTCACTGAACTTTGTTTCTGTGTAACTTCTTCCTGAGCTTGGTACTGAGAGGATAACAGCAGCACGGGTCCGAGAATTTAACTCGATATCAGTGAAATCTTAACAGAGGTCAACGGAGAATGGCCAGACTGCTTCGAGCTGACAGAAAAGCTACAGTAACGCATAAAAAATGCTGAGTGAAAAAAGCACTTCAGAATGCACAACACATCGAACCTTGAGGCAGATGGGCTACAATACCAGAAGACTATGTCGGGTTCCACTTCTGTCAGTCAAGAACATAATGCTGAGGCTGCAGTGGGCACAGGTTCACCAAAACTGGACAGCTGATGACTGGAAAAATGTAGTCTGGTCGAGAACCTAGCAGAGGTAGATGGATGGAGAAATTTGTCTGTTTTTATTGACACGCAGTGTGTCAGGGTCATGAAAAAGATTAAAATAATGTGGACCCTCTTCATTTAAATGTGGTTTGTTTGAATGCAATCTCCAAGTAGCATTTTAAAATAACACTGCTTATAATTAAAGCAATGTTCATATGTAAAATTAATGCAAAAGAAGAGAATTTTTGTGACAGTCCCATCTGAAATTCGAGCAACCCCAAGTTTGGGAACCTGTTACGGTTTTCATGTTCATGGATAATTTTTTTTACCTCATTGACACTTGCTGGATTGGAAAGCTTGGCTAATCTGTTAGCTATCTTATCCTATCTGTCTTGCCTATCTGTAATGCTCTGCTAGTTAACGGTAGCTATTCATCCATTTGTAATGCTTGGTTTCAGAGTAGCTTCAGTTTCAGTAGTAGTTCACATTACGCAGGTGTTCTTGTGTCAGGACAGATTTTGTTACGGCCCCACAGACTGGCCTGCTGTTGCCACACAAACATTGCAACACTAGTGCTTCTGAAGTCATACCGAATATCTTGCAAGAACTTCCTTCTTTCTACAATCCATTGTAGAAGTTGTAGAAAATTCCATTATGAGTTATGAAAGGGAATATAGTTAACAAGTAAAAACTCCATTGTTCATGCATAAATCATTACACACTCACCTCAGAGGGCATTGATTATTATGGAACTAATATCATCTGAAGCACTTCTGACTTTAGGCTTAGTGACATCAAACTATGTACTGAACCAGAAAGTGATTTAGCTTCAAGATGGACCTAAAACTGCTTTTAGCTCTGCAACATCCTGCTGTCCATATTTATAGATAACAGTGTGTCAGAAACCAGATTAGCAAATCTGTTTGAAACACTGAATACCACCATAAAGCCACAAAGTTGCCACAATGCAACACTAAAGACTACACATTCCCCTTATGTATTAGCTACGTTAGCCGTGTTGCTTCAGTACTAAAGTAATGAAATCAAACTGTGGACACTAAACGTATCTGATCCACAACATTGTGGGTAAGGTCTTATTGTGTACAATTAAATTATGGTCAATGTATCACTTTACTTATCCGACTATGATGCTTAGATTAGTTTGTCCTGTATTTTTAACTTTTGGAAAAGAAGTTAGAAACACATGTAACTCATTAATGAACATATTCATAGCACACTGTGTTGAAACATTTTCATTGTTTATGTAAAATCATTTACCAACAATAATGAATCAGAAAATATTCTTTTTGTTATCATCAGTAGTTGCTATAAACGTCTTTAAAATAACAGTGCATTTAGGTTAAAAGCAGACATTACATCTTTTAGGCCTGTAATTACATAGGAAACTAAAGTTGTATACCACAAAAACAAAATTGGACCCTTAAGTGTACATTTACATTTGATACCTTTTTTTTAATATACATTTGTTTATACCTTTTCTGTACCTGTTTCATAATGAATGTATACAGTTATTCCACAGAATTTGCCATTTTTACTAAAGCATTTCAATAGATCTCTTTGGCAGTACATCAGTACGTCATGTTTAGAGAAAAGAACTTGCACTTATGATCCCAAAAATACCATACCCACAGTGAAATTGTGAGGTGGGAGCATCATGATATCAGTCTGCTTCTCTGTAAATGGTACTCGGGCATAACACATTCATTTAAGGAAACATGAATGGAGGCCAATGAACTGAATCTGGCGAGAAGATGGGCATTTCACCAAGACAACAACCCCAAATATACAGCCAGAATAACTCAAGAATGGTTTATAATAAAGAAGGTTAAGTTGCTTGCATGTCCTAGCCAATCTGCTGACTTAAATGCCACTGAATATTTGTGGAGGATTTTGAAATTGCAAGTCCATCCGGAGGACCCTCGTAACTTAATTAACACATTATTTCTTATCATAGATACGTTGAAGCTGTGCAGTGGGACAGAGCTTTGATAAGTAGTGAACAGGACATAAAGGCTGGATAACAAAAAATAACTTTGCTGATCAACTACATTTGGGGTAAGTTCAAAAATGTCCAAATTTGTAGATGTTTAACTAGACTGTATCACAAGTAGTTAAACATTATGTACACCACAGTGCTGTTGACTTCTCTAATCTGATAAGAAAGTATTGATTAACTTCTACTGTTGTTTTCACTACTGCCAGCAGCTCTGACAGTAATACAGCTGCAAATCACAAGTTTATATTAATGCACTCTTTCTAATACATTGTAGTTTATGTAGTAACAACTTTCACAGGGCCTTGTAACTCCACAAAAAGTTTTCTGTAAGGAGACATGTATTTAACATTTATGGAAGGAGTCTCCAGTGTCAGGGAACTAACTTGTTTTGTGGAAATTCCACAAAAATAACCGTAATGGTATATGCATACCAAGTGTCGTAAGCACTGGCAAATTGCTGTGGTGTAAGAGGAATAAACACTATCAACTTGTGTATCAATGGTAACTCCACTTTGAGTCAGGCCTCATCTTAACACCGTCATTGATTTTTTAAATGATTGATACAGTACGCCCCATCATGTTTTATGTCTTATCTAATGGATATACTGTAACTTTAATACACCTCATGCTGCCTGTTTTGTAGGTACATTAATCTAGTAACTAATAAATTCACAACTTTGTGTTACCATGTTTTTTGTATCTTTCGTATATATATATATATATATATATATATATATATATATATATATATATATATATATATATATATATATATATATATATATATATATATGGATCAAAGAGCAGTTACTGCTTCACAGTTTGTTGCTGTGTGGTTTGTTTCAACATCTTTTTTCACTTGCTTGACTTTGGTGTCTTTTAATATACTTTGTTTAAGATGGTTGTAAAACCACTCCAAGTCCTGGCTATCTTCTGGCCAGCAGAGATACCTCCTGGTCTGGAAGTAGGTTCTGACTGGTTCGTATTTCATCAACCTGTAACGTGGTATGTTGTCCACAAGAAGCACCAATAAGACATCCTGGACCTCTTTCTGCATCTTGGTCTGGGCCAGATTGAAGGCCTCCAAGCACCAGCCATCCTTAAAGAACTCTCTGGACAAGACGCATAACGTTTTCTTACTCTTCCAGATTGCGTTCCGCATGTTAGATAGATGATCTTCTCCTGGTACGAAGTCTCGTGCTTCAAAGCAACAATGTAATTCGTTTTGATCAGAGAACTGTGTGTCTAGCTTTTGTAACAGTGCCTTTGTCACCCATTTCATGTCTTTAGAACTGAAACATAAGTAGACGTCGTACATGAAGCCATCGTTAGCGGGCAATTTTTGGCCTCCCTCCACAAATCTAACAAACACCTTGCTGTAAAGCTTGAAGCAGTAGCCACGCAGCCGGACAAAAATAATAGCCGCTGTGGTGGTTAGCATAGTAAGTACGGTGCAGCAGATGAAAAGTGTGAGCCTCAGCTCCTCGATGCTCTTCTCGTCCTCTTCGTCTTCACATAGTTTAGCATGCAGGAGAGGCTTCCCTCTTTGCGCTTCGGGAAACTCACACATCAGTTCCTCAGCAGGGGAAGACATCTGCACATCTGTCTGATTTAACCATGTCTGTAGGTCTCTCAGACCGCAATCGCAAAGAAAGTGGTTCCCGTGTAAACTGATATGGGTCAGGGTGCTGAAAGCTTGTGGATCAACAGAACCAAGATCATTGTAAGCAAGGTTGAGTAGCCTCAGACTTTTGGGAAATATGCCATTAGGTATATAAGTTAGAGAGTTGATGGATAAATCTAAGTAATACAAAGAGGTGAGTCCCTTGAAAATGTTTTCCGGAAGTGACTGCATGAAGTTATTTTTAAGAAGAAGCGTCTGTAACTGGTGAAGGTGGTCAAACATGTCGAGACACTGTCCTTGTAACCAGAAATTTTGCAAGCCAGTCATTTGGAGGTCAAGAAATTTTATGTTGTTTAAAGGTGACACAGAATACTTAGCATTAAGAAAACACCTAGAAAATGCATTACCTCCAAGAAAAATCATTTCAACATTGGGAAATTCCACTAATATGGTGTAGACGTCCTCAGCATTACTTAATCTGTTGTTTCGCAAATCAATAGTTGTGATGTTTCTTGCTAGGCTTGGAAGACCTGAGAGGGATGTGATTTTGTTATTATCTAAGTAAAGTACTTTAAGTGATGGAAGCTTTGCCATTGTATACAGTAATTGTAATGAATTTTCAGACAGAAATAGATGAGCTAGATTGGGCAGTCCTTGAAATGACCCAGGCCCAAGTATTCGTATGTTATTATTAGATAAATCAAGTGTCTCAAGACTTCGTAAATTGTTAAATGTTCCAGAATCAATTTTATCCAAAAGGTTATTAGACAGTACGAGCGTTCTTAAATTGTCCAGTCCATAAAAAACATCTCTTTCAATTTGGTTGATTGAATTAGCAGCTAATGAGATTACCTCCAGATCCGGCATATAACGGAATACTGAATATCTAAGAGCAAAAATTCTAGCATTGGACAGATCCAGAGCCTTAATGCCACTCTCGGACAGGTCCATAAATGTATTCTGGTCTGGGTCTTTCAGATTGTTGAACCACACACCCTTTCCCATGCTGCTGTAATTAAGGATCAGACTGTGAATTTTGGTTCCTCTGATTGCTTTGAAGAACAGCACTGCAATGTCAACAGTGAAGCCATTTAGGGACAAATCAAGCACCGTCATAGACATGTTCTTGAACGGGTTTCCACATTTATTCCATGAGCCCCAATATGGATTCATATCACTCATTTTGATATCATGCAGTTTGAGCAGAGTGAAGTGTTTGCCTTGGAAATGGAACAAATCTTCTTCACAAAAACTGTTAATCCAGTTATGAGACATGTCTACAATATGCAGTTTGCTCATGTTGACAAAGAAAGAAGCGGGACGGATTTTAGGTATATTATTTCTAGGTAGTGAAAGGTGCTCCAGAGACACCAGAGGTCTCAGGTAGTCTCCTGAAAGAATAGAGTCATTTAAGTTGCACTGTGTAAGATTGAGTATCTGAAGGTTGAATAATCCATTAAATGCTCCTGGTTCCACTTGTAGGTTCTTGTTGTATGCCAGATCAAGTTTAGCCAGATTGGACAGTCCAGTAAATGCATTATTCCTCAAGATAAGTCTTCTTTCCTGTTGCTGGATCATTAGGATTTGTAGCGCTTCCAAACCATAGAAGGATTTTTCATGTATTTCACTAATGTAATTTAAGGTTAGATCCAAATAAGTTATATAGGGAGGCAAAACTGGCACCTCATACAGGTTTCTCAGGGCACAATAGGCTTTGTCATCTTTAATAAAGCATTTTGAAGTAGATTCTGCCAGCAGAAAACAGATGCAAAGTTTAAGGAGTGCCAAAATAAAACTGGGTCTGCTTGTCATGCTGAGACACCTGCAAACAAACAAAGATAATTAGAATGACATGAATAACTTTAATTCATTTAAAGTATTTTTACTATATGGTCAAAGGTTTGTGGCCATCACACTCATATTTGCTTTTTGAACATCCCATTCCAGATTTAGTCCCCCCTTCCATCCATTTTCTGTATCACTTAATCTGGAGGGGAGCCTGGTGCCTATCCCAGAGAGCTTAGGCGGGGGACACCCTGGATGGGGTGTCAACCCATCGCAGGGCACAAACGCAAAGACACACACCTATCAGCCCAGGGGAGGAAACCAGAATACCTGGAAGAAGCCCCTGAAACACAGGGAGAACATCCAAATTCTGCGCACACAGGGCGGATTCAAAACCCCAACCCTGGAGGTGCAAGCAAATGTGCTAACCATTAAGCCACCATGTCCCCCTAGTCACCCTTTGCTGTTATAATAAGCTCCACTCTTCTGGGAAGGCTTTCCACTAGATTTTGGGATGTGGCTGTGGGGATTTGTGATCATTCAGCTACAAGAGCATCAGTGAGGTTGAGGTCAGACAGTGATATGTTGGGCAGGAAGCTCCAGTTTGAGTTCATCCCAAAGGTGTTCAATGGGGTTAAAGTCAGGGCTCTGTGCAGGACACTTGAGTTCTTCCACACCAACCTTGACAAACCATGTCTTCATGGAGCTCACTTTGTGTACAGGGGCATTGTCATGCTGGAGCAGGTTTGGGGCCTCTTAGTTCCAGTAAAGGAAAATTGTAATGCTACAGCATACAGAGACATTCTATACAATTTTGTGCTTCCAACTTTGTGGCAACACTTTGGGGGGAGGCCCACAAATGGGTTTGATGGTCAGGTGTCTACAAACATTTGGATATATAGTGTTTGTATGGAAAAGATTTTGGTTAACATAGACTTCCATTTATTCTGGAATTTGTTACATGATGGTTTTGACATGAAGAACTTGCCACATAAAAATACAGATGGGCAGTATCAGCTTTTTCTGTTTAATGCTGTTTGTCTCGAAAACATGTGCATGCACTTCATATTTTACATAGTGTGTGAAGTAAGGAATAACACACAACATACTGTGCTGTTATTCACTCTCTGTCCATTTTATTAGGATCATCTGTACATCTGCACATTATGTAGTTTTGTAATCAGCCAATCATGTGGCAGCAGCACAGTGCAAAAAAATCATGCAGGTGCAGGTCAAGAGCTTTACATAATGTTCACATCAAACATCAGAATGAAGAAAAAGTGTAATCTCTTTGACTACGATTGTGGCACTGATGTTGGTACCAGATGGGCTGGTTTGAGTATTTCAGAAACTGCTGATCTCCTGGGAATTTCACACACAACAGTCTCTAGAGTTTACAAAGAATGGTGTGAAAAACAAAAAACATTGAGTGAGTGACAGTTCTGTGGGTGGAAAAGCCTTGTTGATAAGAGAGGTCAGAGGAGAATGACCAGATCGATTCAAGCTGCCAGGAAAGATATAGTAACTCATCTAATCACTCTTTACAACCGTGGTGAGCAGACAAAGGGGTGAATGGGCTACAGCAGCAGAAGAGCAGGTCCCACTCCTGTCAGCCAAGAACAAGAATCTGAGGCTACCATGGGCACAGACTCTCCCAAACTGGACAGTTTACGATCATGTGCCCATGACAGCCTCAGATTCTTGCTCTTGGTGACAGCTCATCCACCTCAAGGTTTGATGTGTTGTGCAATCTGAGATGCAACAACCATGCCACAGTTAAAGTCACAGAGATAACACTTCTTCCCACATTCTGATGTTTGATGTGAACATTAACTGAAGCTCTTGACCTGTATCTGCATGGCTTTATGGATTGTGCTGCTGCTACATGATTGGCTGATTGGATAATTGCATAAATGAGCAGGTGTACGGGTGTTCCTATTAAATTGACCAGTGTGTGCATAAAAAATAAAGCAAATCTGTTAAAAATCTGTTTATTACACTTGGATTACATGGAGAGTCTGCCATACAAGTCCCCTGGGAATGAGCTGTTACTATAGAAACTATAACTATATAAGAACAAGCACATTAACATAACACACTGTCATAATGCTGTTGTCAGTGCTGCTGTTATGGAAAATAAAAATAAACACCTTCTGATCAGAATCTAGAATTCAGCAGCAGTTTGGTGTAAAGAATTATAATTGATTCCTTCACTTTCAGTAAGCACTTTATGCCAGATTGGAAGCCAGTCCATTCCAGATAACCGACATTTGCATACTTAGGGGCAATTTATCGTGCCCAATCAATATAGTGGTGTATTTTTGCTGGGAGCTGGGAGGAAACCCATGAAGACACGGGGAGAACAAGCAAAACTCAACAGAAACAGTAACGCAAGCTCAGGATGGAACCAGAGACTGTGTAGCTGTGCCACTGTGCCACCCAGAAATGTAACTTCCCTTGCTCTTGTGAGAACTTCAAATAATGTCTTACAGAGTTTCATATAATCTGATGTATAATGTATGAATGAAGACCTTTCGTGAAGGTGTATTTATTAAATATGAAAACTAAACTCAGGAATTAGGGCTACAGTTTTAACTATGTGATGTCTGGATTTCACAAAAAAAAAAATACAGCCTTCTGACGTCCCTGCTGAAAAAAACAACAATAGAAACCCTCATAGAATTTGTAATGGTTTTAATGGTTATAATGGGAATTGTATTGGTATTAATGGAAAGTGTAACTGTCCCTTTGGGTCTCTACTGGTAATTTGTTGCCGTCTTTTGATGTCTAGTGGATACCATTAAGGACCAGTAACGGTAATGGTAATGGTTTTAATGGTTAGCTGTTTGTTTGTAATGGTATTTGTAGTGGAAACCATTAGAATTTCTGTGATGGGTTCTATTGTTTCTTTCAGCAGGGATGTTACAAAACGTCAGGTTTACAAAATGTCGTTCTTCTTAATATCAGTATATTTTATCATAACATAAATCGAGTGGTATTGGTCATACATTGTTGTCACTCATGACGTATAGATCCCCTACCTTCTGAAGCCCAATTTAACCCCTTTGCTAGTATACAGTGTATATGCACACTTTTCTGTTATGTAGTTGCGCATATAAAGTCCACGCTGATATCGAGCATGCGCACAGTAAATACATTAAACAACCTTTTTTTTCTCCTGTTAAGCTTTATGTCATGTGTTTCTAATGAAATAACTGGTAAACATGCTGTAAACACGCAGAGGTCTGATATTAAGCTTCTTACCGAATCAGTTTTCCTCTCCAGCTCTGTGTTAAATCTTGTTCTCTGGAGGAGTAAAAGTTCCCGGTTGGTTTCAGTAAACAGTTGGCACCTGGAAGAATGTAAACCTGTGAATTGTTTGTGCTCGTGCTGGACGGAAATGAGCGCGTTTCAGCGCAGAAAACATTCACGTCCGCTCGGAATGGCGAAATCGTTACCGTCTTCTTCTTCTTCTTCTTCTTCTTCTTCATCTTCTTCTGGAGTTTCCCACTTTGCGCTTCGCGTTCTCCAGTTTACACGGATTTCGCAACGCCTCGCTGTTTCTAACAGGATATGAGGTTTTATTTTTAAGACCAGAAAAAAGGGACAGTGTTGAAAGGGACAAACTGAAGTCTGATCTGATCACTGTGTTGCAAACCAGCGTCAGAAAGTCAGCAGAACCTGAACCTGAATTTGTAATGTGTAATGCTTGGAAGAAAAACGTGTGTAATGTGAGTTTTAAAAACAAAAAACAAACAAACAAACAAACAAAAAAAAAAACACGCATTTTAACATTGATTCTGAGTCTGAACTATTTGAAATTCAGGTATTAAAAATATACACTCTAATGGTATGTGTCCACTGCATGCAAATTGTCAGCCAAACATTTAACTTCCATTCATTTCCAATGGGAAATAGCAAAAAAAAAAAAAAAAAAAAAAAAGGAAATATTTCTATATTTTAAATGTGTGAGACCAGTTATTGACTGGTATTTGGAGCTATTCATGATTTCCTCCACCCTGATTAAAGCACCCCAGTTCCAGCTGAAGAAAAACAGCCCCAAAGTATGATGCTGCCACCACCGTGCTTCCCCGTGGGGATGGTGTTCTTTTGGTGATGTGCTGTGTTTTTTGTGTCACACACACATATCTTTTGGTATTATGGCCAAAAAGTTCAACATCCGTCTCATCAGACCATTATACATTATTCCACATGTTTTTGGGAGATTGGATGGCTTTTTATTTTTTGGTTAAAAAAGGCTTCCGTCTTGCCACCCTACCCCATAGCCCAGAGATATGAAGAATGCTTTGTAAGCTCTTTGCGGCCCACGGCTTTTCCAGTTGGATGTTACCAAGAAGATGTCAGGAAAATCCTATAGGAACAGCTGTACTTTATTTGGGGTTAATCAGTCACTTTAATTGATGGCAGGTGTACACTAATTAGTATTTAACATGAGTTTGAATGTAATTGGTTCATTCTGAACACTGCCACATTCCCAATTATAAAAGGGCCCCCCTTAAATGATTCTTATTGCTTTTCACTTTAAGTAATAGGTTACAATTTTACAACAAAGGTAGAAAATGTTCTGACATGATTTATGTTGGTTTCATTTTTTTTTTTACATCACAAAAACCTGTCATTTTAACAGGGGTGTGTAGACTTTTTAGATCCACTCTTATGATTTTTTTTTTTTTTAAGTACTTCATTAAGAGGTAGGTCTTTAGTTGTCGTTTGAAGACAGCCAGTGGTGTAAGAGAAGGTTGAAAACAAGACATGCAGCTCACACATATAAATCACAGGTTTCTATCAATGTGCTGGTTCTAATACAGAAAGTTATCATTTCTATAGTAACACCTCATTCACTGTAATTGTATGGCAGATCTGAGACTAATAATAAAAAGATTAAAAGTGTGTGTGTCTTTATTTCATTGATATGGGGAAGTTTTCTGTAAGGATACTTTTATTCATACCTATTCATTCATAGCACACAGTTATAGAAGGGAATCATTTATAATCGCTTTATTCCCTTTATTATAATTGTTTTATTCCTTACATGTCACATATTGAACAGGATAAACTATAGGTTCCATAGGACACCTAAGCTTTGTTGTTTTTATTTCTTATTTATTTATTTCTTGCTATGTAATTAATGTGAAGAAAAAGTATCTGCAACTGGTGAAGGTGGTCAAACATGTCGAGACACTGTCCTTATAAGCAGAGATTTTGCAAGCTGGTCATGTGGAGGTAAAAAATTTGTACATTATTTAAAGGTGACACAATGAAAACTTCACGGTGCCTCCAAGGTATATTTTTTTCAGTATTGGGGAATTCCACTAATATGATGTAGAAGCTCTCAGCATTACTTAATTTGTTGTACCTCAAATCAGTAGTTCTGACGCTTCTTGCTTTTCTGTCTAGACCATACATTGATGTAATTTTGTTATTGTCTAAGAAAGGTTTTTTGAATTCAGGAAGGCATGCTAACGTATGTACATATTGTAAGGAGATAGGTGAACCAGATTGGGCAAAGGTTATGTGAGAGATCAAGTATGTTTATATACAATGCACCTTCCTACAATTACCAGCTAATGAGATTTCCTCTCTATAACAGAATACCGAAACAACTAGGTCCTTGAATGCATGTTGGTCCGGGTCTTTCATACTGCCTTGCCCATGCTGCAGCTGTAATTAAGAGTCAAATTGCAAATTTTTGTTTCTACAAAAATGTTTCTCTAATCGCTTTAAATAACAGCACTGCCATGTCAACACTGAATCCATTTAGAGGCAGATCAAGCACCTTCATATACTTGTTCTTAAATGAGTTCGAAGAAAACGTGCAACTGAACCTGGGGAGAGGATTGTTGTTTCAGCAAGACAATAACCTCAAACTGTTAGAGAACCCCTCGCACGCAGAGTCACTCGCTAAGCGAGCGGCTGACTCCCACTTCCGCATTCCACACTTTGCGCTGCTACGGAGAGTAGCGCGAGCTCCATTCACAAACTCCGCTGGACTGAATCACTCATAGACTCTCGCTTTGTTTACCTTCGCCATGTGCTTTTCTTTTCGTTTACGTCATGTCTCTGCCCCCTTTTGTTCATTGGTTTTCCTTTCATTGTGTGATTATGAGTTTCAGGTGTTTTGTGTTAATCCTTGTTTATTCTGTTTATTTAAACCGCTTTCCGTTTCTGCTTCTTTGCGGAGTATTAGAGTTAGTTTTAGCATGTGCGTTACGCCTGCTACCTTCTTGCACTCTCTCGCCCATAGACCATAGCTCATAGCTCTTAGATTATTGTTCATAGACCATCGCCTCCTTTCATGTTTTGTTTTGTTTTCTTCCTGGATTTATGCCCGTTTGGATTTATGCCCATATGGATTATTACCCTGTTTATTTGGATTATTGCTTTACCTTTTTTGGACTACTGCCTCACTGTTTTGTGGATTACTGTTTGTTTCCTTTGTTCAACCATGCTTTTGTGTTCCGTTACTTTTGAATTCCACTGTTCCTAATAAACTGACTTTTCCCCTGCGCATGCATCCAGCCCTTCCTCCATTTTACATAAAAGAATACTCCGCCAAACATGGATGCAGCAGGGAAAATTTTGGCTAACTGCGCCAAATTTTTCGTTCAACCACTGGACTCAATTTCCTTTCAGGCCTATCTTCCTCCTCCTACTGCCTATGATGGCATCTCCTGGTACCCCCAGTATTTTTTATTACAGGCCCAGGGATATTTTGTGAGTTTGGAGGATATGAAACCCAGCAAGGAACAATGGGTGAGGTTCCTCCAATCCCGTTTGGAGATGAACACTGTCTCGGGTTTTGTGGATCTCCTGCTCCAGGAATACGGGCCCCCGGAATTCGATCCCGACCTAAACACCCTCTTTGGCAATGTGCGCCTGCCCGGTGACCCTGACCAGTCATTCCTGGAGCAAACGTGGCGGCCTGCACCTCTCAGCCCCGGACCCAGGAGTGTGCAACCGAGGGATGCACCCGGCCAGCCAGCCTACAGTGCCCCACCTGTCGAAAACAGGGAACAAGGAGCTACTATTTCTGCTCACAGGACTGTTTTAAGGACAGCTGGCAAGTCCATAAGCAGTTCCATAGACAGGCACCCCCAGAGCTCCAGCCAGAGACCCAGCCAGAGACCCAGCAGGAGGTCTCATTACATTACAGCATTTGGCAGACGCCTTTATCCAGAGCGACTTACATTTAAGTCATTTATACAACTAAGCAGTTGAGGATTAAGGGCCTTGCTCAAGGCCCCACAGTGGCAGCTTGGTAGTGCTGGGGTTTGAACTCATGACCTTTTGATCAGGAGTCCAACGTCTTAACCACTGAGCTACCACTGCCTCAGCGGAGCTGCCCCTGGAGGTTAATGTGGCAACCTCCAGCCCCGAGCTCCAGCCGGAGGCCCAGCAGGAGGTCTCCCCAGCGGAGTGCACTTTGGAGGTTAACATGGCAATCTCCAGCCCCGAGCTCCAGCAGGAGGCCCAGCAGGAGGTCTCCTCAGCGGAGCTGCCCCTGGAGGTTAACGTGGCAACCTCCAGCCCTGAGCTCTAGCCGGAGACCCAGCAGGAGGTCTCCCCAGCGGAGCGCCCTCCAGAGGTCCACGAGGGGACCTCCGTTCCTGTCCTGTTCCTGTCGGGGGTCCACGAGGAGACCTCCGCTCCAGCCCTGTTCCTGTCGAGAGTCCACAAGGAGACCTCTGCTCCAGCCCAGTTCCTGTCGGAGACCCAAGAGGGGTCCTCTGCCCCAGCCACGTTCCTGCTGGAGGTTCATGAGGAGACCTCCACTCCTGTCCTGCTCATGTCAGAGGTCCACGGGATGACCTCCTCCCAAGCCAAGTCCATGTCAGAGGTCCACGGGATGACCTCCTCCCAAGCCAAGTCCATGTCAGAGGTCCACGGGATGACCTCCTCCCAAGCCAAGTCCATGTCTGAGGCCCACGGGATGACCTCCTTTCCAAGTCCTAGTCCATGTCCAAGTCCTAGCCCATGTCTTAGCCCTAATTCATGTCCTAGTCCAAGTCTATATCCAAGGCCAGATCCAGGTTTCTGTCCTGACCCATATCCTAGTCCATGCCTCAGTTCAGACCCAGAGTCCTTTCTCAGCCCAGAATCCTGTCCAGTTTCTAGTTTAGTTTCCAGTTCAGGTTCAGATCCTGTTCCCAATCCAGGTTCCAATTCATTTCCCAATCCAGTTTCCAGTCTAGGTCACAGTTCAGTATCCAGTCTAGTTTCAAGTCCAGTGTCCAATCCAGAATCCAGTCCAGAATCTAGTTTAGTTTCCAGCCCTGTTTCCAGTCTAGGTCCCAGCCCAGGATCCACTCCTAACTCCAGTCCAGTTTGGTTCCCAGCCCTGCTTCCCCCTCTGTCTCCACCTCTGTCTCCAGTCCAGTTTCTAGTCCTGTTTCCAATTCTGTTTCTAGTTTCGTTTCCAGTCCGGCTTCTAGTTTCGCTTTCAGTCCAGTTTCTGGTTTTGTTTCAAGTCCAGTTTTCAGCCATGCAGCTAGCTTTATTCCCAATCCTGTTCCCAATCCTGTTCCAAATCCTGTTTCCAATCCTATTTCCAGCTCAGTTTCCAGTCCAGTTTCCAATCCAGCATCCAGTCTAGTTTTCAGTTCTGAATCCAGTCCGGTTTCTAGCTTAGCTTCCAATCCAGTTCCAAGTCCAGTTTCCAGTCCAGGTCACAGTCTAGTTTCCAGCTCTGTTTCCAGTTCTGTTTCCAGTCAGGTTTCTAATTTCATTTCCAGTTCTGTTTCTAGTTTAGCTTTCAGTCAAGTTTCTAGTTTTGTTGCAAGTCCACTTTCCAATTCAGGTTCGAGCTTTGTTTCCAGTTCTGTTTCCAGTTCTGTTCCCAGTCAGGTTTTTGATTTTGTTTCTGGTTCTGTTTCTAGCCTAGTTTCCAGTCCTGTACCCAGTTCAGTTCTCAGTCCAGTTCCCTGTCCTGTTCCCTGTCCGCTCTCCAAGTTTGTCTCCAAGTCTGTCTCCAATCCAGGTGCCAAGTCTGATTCCAGTCCTGGTTCCAGTCCAAGCTTCAAACCAAGCACCAGGTCAAAGCTAGCTCCAAGCTAGGCACCAAGTCAAGCTTCAAATCAAGCACCATGCCAAGCACCACGCCAAGCACCAAGTCAAGCTCCAAGTCAAGCACCACGCCAAGCACCAGGTCAAGCACAGCTCCAAGCTCCAAGCCAAACACCAAGCCAAGCACCACGCCAAGCACCAGATCAAGCACCAAGTCAAGCACAGCTTTAAGTTCCAAGCCAAGTTCCAAGCCAAGTTCCAAGCCAAGTTCTCGTCCATGGCCAAAGAGACAACCAGAGAAGCTCCGCTCTGGCTCAGGAACACTGGACATTACCAGCCTCGGGTCCTGGGGGGCAGACATTCGGATCCTGCCCAGGGGCCCAGGTCCGCCAGAGTGGTTTGAACTTTCGGTGCTTCGGGAACAGCGCCTTTGGGGGGGGGGGGGGTTCTGTTAGAGAACCCCTCGCACGCGGAGTCGCTCGCTAAGCGAGCGGCTGACTCCCACTTCCGCATTCCACGCTTACTCTCCGTAGCAGCGCGAGCTCCATTCACAAACTCCGCTGGACTGAATGACTCATAGACTCTCGCTTTGTTTACCATCGCCATGTGCTTTTCTTTTCGTTTACATCATGTCTTTGCCCCCTTTTGTTCATTGGTTTTCCTTTCATTGTGTGATTATGAGTTTCAGGTGTTTTGTGTTAATCCTTGTTTACTCGGTTTTTTAAACTGCTTTCCATTTCCGCTTCTTCGCAGAGTATTAGAGTTAGTTTTAGCATGTGCGTTACGCCTGCTACCTTCTCGCGCTCTCTCACCCATAGACCATAGCTTATAGCTCTTAGATCATTGTTCATAGACCATCGCCTCCTTTCATGTTTTGTTTTGTTTTCTTCCCGGATTTATGCCCGTTTGGATTTATGCCCGTTTGGATTATTACCCTGTTTATTTGGATTATTGCTTTCCATTTTTTGGACTACTTCCTCAATGTTTTGTGGATTACTGTTTGTTTCCGTTTTTCAACCATGCTTTTGTGTTCCGTTACTTTTGAATTCCGCTGTTCCTAATAAACTGACTTTCCCCTGCGCATGCATCCAGCCCTTCCTCCGTTTTACATAAAACAAACATACAGCCAAAATAACTCAAGACTGGTTTCTAAAAAGAAGGTGAAGTTACTGGCATAGCTTAGACAACCTCTTGACTAAAATGCCATTGCATATTTATTGAGGATTTTGAAATTGCGAGTTCATCGGATGGATCCTTGTAAAATTGTCCCACATGGCTGCAGTAGACATCTCAAAGCAGTGAACAAACATAGAGGTTAGATAATAAAAATTACTTGGCTGATAACATTTGGGGTAAGTTCAATAATGTCTGAATTTTGTTGTAGGTGTTTTGCTAGACGATATCAGCAAGTAGTTAATCGTTACTTATACCACAATGCTGTTGAATTCTCTAATCTGCTCAGAAGGTATTGATTTTCTACAGTTTTTTTCTCCCACTAGTAGTAGTGCAGCTACAAATCACAGGTTTATATTAATGTACTCCTTGTAATATGTGATCGTTTCTATTTTAACAAATTACACAGGGCTTGTACAGTGGACGCCGTAACTTTACGTTTTCCAGCATTTACAGGACAGATGAGTTTACACTTTACAGTTTCTCTGTAACATGACAAGCTGCATTTTTTTTTGTCTTATTCTTCATGAGAGGGAAAAAAGAGAGACTGGTGAGAGAACGACTGTTTATAGCTGCTATAACGTATGCGATAATAGGAAGTAGCTTGTTTTACAGATGTTCCACAACATTAAATGTAACAAACCATGGATAAAAAGTACAATGTTTGGTCTTTAATAAATGTGAGCATTGGCAAATTGTTGTGGTATAAAAGGAATAAAACACTTTGGTATATGCTGTAATCAACTTCAGGGTGGTAACGGTAACTCAAGCCACATCAAGCTGGTCGTTTTATCATCATGTTTTATTCTTTATCTAATGTATACATTGTAGCTTCAATTCACATTGAGCTTCCAGTTTTTTAGGTACATTAATATAAGTAACTAATACATTCACAACTTGGTGTATGTTTCCATGTTTTCATATCTTTCCACTGATATATCCATGGATTAAAAAGCAGTTACTGCTTCACAGTTTGTCACTTTGTCGTTTGTTTCAACATGTTTTTTCAGTTGCTTGACTTTGGTGTCTTTTAATATACTTTGTTTAAGATGGTTGTAAAACCATTCCAAGTCCTGGCTATCTTCTGGCCAGCAGAGATACTTCCTGGTCTGAAAGTAGCTCCTGACTATTTCATATTTCATCAGTCTGTAATGTGGTATGTTGTCCACAAGAAGCACCAATAAAACATCCCGGACTTCTTCCAGCATTTTAGTCTGGGCCAGACTGAAGGCCTCCAAGCACCAGCCATCCTTAAGGAACTCTCTGGACAAGATGCATAATGTTTTCTTACTCTTCCAGATAGCATTATGCATGTTAGATAGATGATCTTCTCCTGGTACGAAGTCTCGTGCTTCAAAGCAACAACGTAATTCGTTTTGATCAGAGAACTGTGTGTCTAGCTTTTGTAACAGTGCCTTTGTCACCCATTTCATGTCTTTAGAACTGAAACATAAGTAGACGTCGTACATGAAGCCATCGTTAGCGGGCAATTTTGGGCCTCCCTCCACAAATCTAACAAACACCTTGCTGTAAAGCTTGAAGCAGTAGCCATGCAGCCGGACAAAAATAATAGCCACTGTGGTGGTTAGCATAGTAAGTACGGTGCAGCAGATGAAAAGTGTGAGCCTCAGCTCCTCGATGCTCTTCTCGTCCTCTTCGTCTTCACATAGTTTAGCATGCAGGAGAGGCTTCCCTCTTTGCGCTTCGGGAAACTCACACATCAGTTCCTCAGCAGGGGAAGACATTTGCACATCTGTCTGATTTAACCATGTCTGTAGGTCTCTCAGACCGCAATCACAAAGAAAGTGGTTCCCGTGTAAACTGATATGGGTCAGGGTGCTGAAAGCTTGTGGATCAACAGAACCGAGATCATTGTAAGCAAGGTTGAGTAGCCTCAGACTTTTGGGAAATATGCCATTAGGTATATAGGTTAGAGAGTTGATGGATAAATCTAAGTAATACAAAGAGGTGAGTCCCTTGAAAATGTTTTCCGGAAGTGACTGCATGAAGTTATTTTTAAGAAAAAGCATCTGCAACTGGTGAAGGTGGTCAAACATGTCGAGACACTGTCCTTGTAACCAGAAATTTTGCAAGCCAGTCATTTGGAGGTCAAGAAATTGTACATTGTTTAAAGGTGACACAGAATACTTAGCATTAAGATAACACGACGAAAACACGTTGCCTCCAAGGTATATAATTTCAATATTGGGAAATTCCACTAATATGGTGTAGACGTCCTCAGCATTACTTAATCTGTTGTTTCGCAAATCAATAGTTGTGATGTTTCTTGCTTGGCTTGGAAGACCATACAGGGATGTGATTTTGTTATTATCTAAGTAAAGTACTTTAAGTGATGGAAGGTTTGCCATTGTATACAGTAATTGTAATGAATTTTCAGACAGAAATAGGTGAGCTAGATTGGGCAGTCCTTGAAATGACCCAGGCCCAAGTAATCTTATGGTATTATTAGATAAATCAAGTGTCTCAAGACTTCGTAAATTGTTAAATGTTCCAGAATCAATTTTATCCAAAAGGTTATTAGACAGTACGAGCGTTCTTAAATTGTCCAGTCCATAAAAAGCACCTCTTTCAATTTGGTTGATTGAATTAGCAGCTAATGAGATTTCCTCCAGATCCGGCATATAACGGAATACCGAATATCTAAGAGCAAAAATCCAAGCATTGGACAGATCCAGAGCCTTAATGCCACTCTCGGACAGGTCCATAAATGTATTCTGGTCTGGGTCTTTCAGATTGTTGAACCACACACCCTTTCCCATGCTGCTGTAATTAAGGATCAGACTGTGAATTTTGGTTCCTCTGATTGCTTTGAAGAACAGCACTGCAATGTCAACAGTGAAGCCATTTAGAGACAAATCAAGCACTGTCATAGACATGTTCTTGAACGGGTTTCCACATTTATTCCATGAGCCCCAATATGGATTCATATCACTCATTTTGATATCATGCAGTTTGAGGAGAGTGAAGTGTTTGCCTTGGAAATGGAACAAATCTTCTTCACAAAAACTGTTAATCCAGTTATGAGACATGTCTACAATATGCAGTTTGCTCATGTTGACAAAGAAAGAAGCGGGACGGATATTAGATATATTATTCCCAGGTAGTGAAAGGTGCTCCAGAGACACCAGAGGTCTCAGGTAGTCTCCTGAAAGAATAGAGTCATTTAAGTTGCACTTTGTAAGATTGAGTATCTGAAGGTTGAATAATCCATTAAATGCTCCTGGATCCACTTGTAGGTTCTTGTTGTATGCCAGATCTAGTTTTGTCAAATTGGACAGTCCACTAAAGGCATTATTCCTCAAGATAAGTCTTCTTTCCTGTTGCTGGATCATTAGGATTTGTAGCGCTTCCAAACCATAGAAGGATTTCTCCCGGATTTCACTAATGTAATTTAAGGTTAGATCCAAGTAAGTTATATTAGGAGGCAAAACTGGCACCTCATACAGGTTTCTCAGGGCACAATAGGCTTTGTCATCTTTAATAAAGCATTTTGAAGTAGATTCTGCCAGCAGAAAACAGATGAAAAGTTTAAGAAGTGCCAAAATAAATCTTTGTGTGTCAGTCATGCTGAGACACCTGCAAACAAACAAAGAAAATTAAAAATGATATGAATAACATGCACTCACTTCAAGCATTTTTTCTGTATGGGCATATATTTATGGTTAACATAGACTTCTATTTATTCTGGAGGTTGTAACAGGTTGGTTTTAACATGAAGAACTTGCCACATAAAACAACATATGAACAATATTTTTCTGTTTAATACTGTTTTATCTTTAAAACTTAGGTATGCATTCCATATTTTACACAGAAAGTGTGAGAACACAAGTTAGAAGTTATGTTGCCAACAAGCTGGCAGTATAACAACTGGTGAAAAGTCTAAACATTTATGTCAATCCATTTTATATCCACATATGGCCATAAGTATGTGGACACCTGACCATCACACCCATATGTTGTTTTCCCCCAAACTGTTACCACAAAGTTGGAAGCACGCAGTTGTATAGAACGTCTTTGTACGCTGTAACATTACAATTTCCCTTCACTGGAACTAAGAGGCCCAAACCTGTTCCAGCATGATAATGCCCCTGTACACAAAGCGAGCTCCATGATGAAGGTTGGAGTGAAAGAACTCGAATCTCCTCAAAGCCCTGACCTCAGCCCCACAGAACACCTTTCCGATGAACTGGAACGTCGACTGCACACCTGACCTCCTCACCCAACATCAGTGCCTGACCTCACTAATGCTCTTGTAGCTGAATGAACACAAATCCCCACAGCCAAACCCCACCCCACTCCCCACCCCCCCAAAAAAAACCTTCTCAGAAGAGTGGAGCTTATTATAACAGCAAAGGGGGAATAAATCTGGAATGAGATGTTCAACAAGAACATATGGGTGTGATGGTCAGGTGTCCACAAACATTTGGCCATGTAGTGTATGTGTCTGATCTGGCAGTGCTGTATATTTCTTTTGAAATCAATTAGAATTAAACACAACAAGACATCCTGTTATGGGGGGAAAAAACAACAGCAACAAGAACAAAAATAAACCACAGCAATCTGCCAACAACTGCAATTTATTAATTAAATGGCAAGTCATATATTATTGTTATATATTAATGTGTTATATTAGTGTTATTAATATATTATATTATTATCCATTTATAGCTACATATAATGTGGAACGTCTACAAAACAAGTTAGTTCCTCTTATTACTTACATTATAGCAGCTATAAACAGTCGTTTCTTCACCAGCCTCTCTTTTTTTCCCCTCCCTCTTGAAGTTAATAAGACAAAAAAATGCAGCAATACACAACATTCTCCATCCTTAGATGTTCCTGTGGAAGAAAACTTACAGGTTTACCTCTGACTGTTACAAAGCACTGACACTGAAGACTCCTTCCAGAATGTTAAATGTTAAAGAAATGTCTCCTTACAAAATAATTTGCATGACCAATTGAATGTTTTACTTTGTTAAATAACAACACAATTTTTAAATTATTAGATTACATGGAGCATCCACCATACATGTCCCTGTGAATGAGCTGTTATGGATTTGTTAATCAACACCTACTGACCAATCAGAATCCAGCCTTAAACAATGCTGTGGTATTAAGAAATATGATTAATTTACAGTCCCCTCTGAAAATATTGGAACGGCAAGACCAGTTCATTTGTTTGTGCTCTACACCAAAGACATTTAGGTTTGAGATCAGAAGATTGATATGAGACGAAAGTTTAGGATTTCAGCTTTTATTTCCTGGTGTTTACATCTAGTTGTGTTAAACAACATAACACATAGAACCTTTTGTATCAACCACCCAATTTTTAAGTGAGCAAAAGTACAGGAACAGATAAGTCTTGAAGTAAATTAAAGTAAATAACACTTAATTTTGGTTGAATATCCCTTGCTTGCAATAACTGCATCAAGCCTGAGACTCACTGACATCACCAAATTGTTGGTTTCTTCTATTGTGAAGCTTTTCCGGGCTTTTACCGCAGCCTCTTTCATTTGTTGTTTGTTTTGGGGGGTTTCTCCATTCAGTCTCCTCTTCAGGAGGTGAAATGCTGCTCAATTGGGTTAAGGTCTGGTGATTGCCTTGGCCAGTCTAAAACCTTCCACTTTTCCCCAAGATAAAGTCCTTTGTTGAGTTGGCAGTGTGTTTTGGATCATTGTCTTGCTGTATGATAGTTCCACCTGATTAATTTGGATGCTCTGTAAATTGGCAGACAAAATGTAGGTGGTCTGATACAAAATGTGCTATGTTTTAAATTCTCTTCTCGTATTCCTCTTTTGATCTCAAACCCAAATATCTTCAGTCTACAGCAAAAACAAATGAATTGGCCTTGCCGTTCCGATAGTTTTGTAAGGGACTGTATCGTTAGTGAGTGCTGTATCCTGGATGGGACGCCAGTCCATTCCACCATGCACACAAACACTCAAACTTAGGGTCAATTTATTGTAGCTAGCCCACCTACTGGCATGTGGAAAGAAACCCACACAAGACACAAGCAAAACTTTGCAGACACAGAATCCCGAGCTCAAGATTGAACCAGGAACTGTGGAACTGTGAGGCAGCAAGCTAACTACACCACAATGCCTCCCAGAAATGTAAGCACCAGGCTATTGTGAGAACTCTAAATAACATCTTGCTGAGTTCTATATAATCTAATGTATGATGTATGATTGAAGGCCTCCCTGCTGAAAAAAAAAAAAAAAACCCAAAACAATAGAAACCATCACAGAAATTCTAATGGTTTCCACTACAAATACCATTACAAACCATCAGCTAACCATTTAAACAATTACCATTTACCATTATTGGATACCTTAATGGTATCCACTAGACATAACATGCCACCAATAGAAGGCAACAAATTACCAGTAGAGACCCACGGGGAAAATTAGTTTCCACTAAAACTACTACAAGTTTTATGAGGGTTTCTGTTGTTTTGGGTTTGTTTTTTTTTTTTTTCAGCAGGGCTATTTGTGAAGGTGTATTCATTGAAAACTAAACTCAGGAATTAGGGGATAAATGTCATGTTACTCGAAAATAGTATGATCATAAATGGTTGCCTCGCCCTCCTTCTGAAACCCAGTTTAATCCCTTTGTTTATATACAGTATGCATGCACACTTCTCTGTGATGAACCTGCGTATATAAATTCCATGCTCAAAGAGGATGATACCACGCATGCGCACAGCGAACACATTAAAGCACATCTTACAACTTTCCTCTAGTTAAAAGTCCGCACGTCGTTTATCATGAAGCCTAATAACTGGTAAACGTGCTGTAAACACGCAGAGGTCTGATATTAAGCTTCTTACCGAATCAGTTTTCCTCTCCAGCTCTGTGTTAAATCTTGTTCCCTGGAGGAGTAAAAGTTCCCGGTTGGTTTCAGTAAACAGTTGGCACCTGGAAGAACGTAAACATGTGAATTCTTTGTGCTCGTGCTGGACGGAAATGAGCGCGTTTCCGCGCAGAAAACATTCACGTCCGCTCGGAATGGCGAAATCGTTACCGTCTCGTCTCCTTCTTCTCCTTCTTCTTCTCGAGTTCCTCACGTTGCTCTTGGCGTTCTCCTGTTTACACGGATTTCGCAACGCCCCGCTGTTTCTAACAGGATATAAGGTTTTATTTTTAAGTAGAGAAAAAAATTGTTGAAAGGGACAAACTGAAGTCGGATCCGATCACTCGTGGTGCGAACCAGCGTCGTTCAGTGAAATCGGAGTCAGCAGAACCTGAATCCGAATTTGTAATGTTTGCAAGAAAAACGTGTGTAATGTGGTGTTATTGTAAAAATGTTCACTGTGAATCTTAAGACATTTGAATACATGGATTCTGAACTGAACTATTTTTTAAAAGCGTACTCTCTAAGGGTACATGTCCACCGCACACAGATAAAATTTCGCTTCCATTCATTTCCAAAGGGGAATAGTGAGAAGAAAAAAATGCAAGAGGGATTGTGAGATTTTAAAAGTCATACTTCACGTTCGGATCATTTCGGAAACCCAGTACTAGGTACAATATGGACCGACCCAGTCTGGGTTGTTTTTAACTCAGCAAGGTTGGGCTATGATGTTGACCTATCATGCTGGGTTGAATTTATAATTACAATTATTATTGGTGAATTCTCTGTGCATACTGAGGCAAAGTTTGGTGTTCCGCAAGGTTCTGTTTTAGGCCCACGCTTGCCGTGTCCCTCTGGGGTTGGGGGTTTCAAATCCCGCCTCAGCCCTGTGTGCACGGAGTCTGCATGTTCTGCCCATGCTTCGGGGGTTTCCTCCCCCAGACATGTGTTGTAGGTTGAGTGGCATTTCCAAATTGTCCATGGTGTGAGAATGGGTGTGAGTGTGTATGCAATTGTGCCCTGCGATGGGTTGGCACCCCGTCCAGGGTGTCCCAAGCCTTGTGCCCCCAGTTCCCTGGGATAGGCTCCAGGTTAGGCTCCCATGACCCTGTGTAGGATAAGCGGTATGGAAAATGGATGGTTGGAAATGTTCTGGTTCTGCTGACTCTGGTTTTATGTCATAATTCAACATCTATTTCAACCAGACCATGAAATAGATTTTTCTCTCATGGACTTCATCAATAAAATTTAGATGGATTCATAAATGTATTACAATTTATTCAGTAGAGGCTCATCCATAGGGGCAGGTGGGACAGAATCCAACCTTATCCTTACCTTGTCCAACATAGGGATTTACCCAGCATGGGGTATCTGTCCATCAGGAGGCTTCTTCCCAACATGGGATTTTGCCCTGTAGGAACCTTGTCACCAAATTGGGGATTTGGCCAACTACATACATCTATCAAACATTCAAACATGGGGCTTTATCAAGCAGGAGACCTTGGCTCAACATGGTGCTTTGGTTAACCAGGGACTTCTGTCCAACATGAGGCTTTGTCTTGCATGTGGCTTTGCCAAGAAGGAGGCTTCCTCCCAACCTGAGGCTTGCCTACTAGAGGTTTCTGATCAACATGGGGCTTTGACCAGCAGAAGGCTTCTGCCCAACATTAGACTTCATCAACCATGGGGCATTTAAGCAGATGTTTATTTACTTTTATGTTTATTTTGAACATTTATAGATGGAGTCTCTAGTGTCAGATTTGAAATGTACCAGTTTTGGTGACATCTGTTTCAACTTGTAGTACCATAAAGAAGATCTTTCATGGATTTCATTAATACAGTTTAGACCTACGACATCTATCAACTTTATTCAGAATGTCAGCAAGTCCTCATTCACAACTTGGTACATTTTACCTCTTTTGAGTTACCAGCGACTTTGTGTGACCAAATAATAAATATAAGCCGAATGTCCTGTTGATTTGCACCCCGTTTAACCTGGTAGAGTTATTATTCCACCTAGTTGTCAAAAATAGGAACTACAACAAGCCCTAACAGGAGCCCACTGGGGCAAGAATCTATTTGTTCCATGCTTGTTCTATGAATGTTTAAGTTGATTGAAGTTTTCTCAGCTTTCAACTTTTCAACCAATTATGGAATGGAGTTACTCTAAAAAATTCACTAGATAGGAGTCTATAGCATAAGTCAAATGTGATTTTCCTCTCGACTTAATTCTGGCCATGTTGTTATTAATGTTGTCTGTCATTAATTTTTTCTTATTAAAAACTACTAAAAAAAAAACCACACTTTTTTATTTTGACATTTTAACTTAAAATTATATAGAGAAATGGAGTGGGTTTATTTATTTATTTATTGCACAGTAATATTTTTGTCCATAATGGGGCTTCTTTCCAACCAGCAGCAGCTCTGCCCAACAGGAAGCTTTCGCTCAGCATGGGGCTCTGTCCAGCCCTGTCCAACATGAAGCTTTGTCCAGCAGATTTTTGGCTGACATTAGGCTTTGCCAAGCAGGAGGCTTCTGCCCAACCTAGGACTCCACTCAACATGGGGCTCATTATGGAGCCAACCAGAGGCGTTTCTTTTCTTAAGGTTTAATGGAGATAGCCATGGACGGGGCACTTTTAATAAGACGTAAATTCGTCCCCCGCACTTTTTCGCTGGCCATGGCCAATTTGTGTATCTTTGATTTCTATGCGTGTACGTGTCTATAAGTCTTTGCGTGATCTGACGTTGCCATGACAATTGGTCACTCACCTCACGTGTCACGCCCATGCTCACACCCGACACTTTCGCGAACGACCCATCACTACTAAGTCGAACAGTCTAAGTTCTTTTGGCATGTGGTATTCGTGTTGCACAATGATGAATAATTTGCTCCATATTTCTTTTTAAACGCTGCCTATTTCCATTGATGAATAATTAGCAAGATTTGATGGTAATATTAGCCTACAGTCCCACACAAACCTGCACTTATTTTCAAACTCTTTTGTAACGTCTTTTATTTTTTATTACAGATGTGTTATCTGAGTCCTTCACATTAGAATAAAATGGTGAATTGTTAATGTTGAATTCGGATTTGCATGGATTACACATGTCTGGATCAGGCAGCGTTGCATGTTACATAATGGTTTCTGTTACTATAGTAAGTTAACGTTAAATATTAATAGAAATATTATAGAATAGAACACATCTTCATTTTATAAACACAATGACTGAGTCATAACAGGCTGTTACAATAACGTAAATCGTTATGCTGCAGTTTAAGTTAGTAGTAGGTTAGTAGTATAGGGGGGAAAAAAGTGTAACCCTGCCATTTTTACATTACTGTATATAATTCAATAGAAAAGGGAGAGAACTGAAACAAAATCATCCATAATATAAAAGTATATATTATATACTGTGTGCTATGTATATACAATGCAATACAATGTACACTAAACACAATTTGCAATATTTAAATGATACAGTCCAATATACAATATACCATGCAAGTACAGAATCATAAATTGCATATTAAGCCAATTAAGAGCAAGAAGAGATAAAATGCATCACTTGGACAAAGGTCAGGAAAAAAAGAGTACCCTTGACATTCTGTTCCCCCCACATCTGAAATGATGGCTACGCCCCTGGAGATACTTAAATGGAATCTACAGTGTCTCTTAACAGGTTTATATCAATGTGCTTGTTCTAATATATTATTGTTTCTCTAGTAACAGCTCATTAAATGTAATTGTATGGCAGATGTTTACAAATTCTAAGACTAATAAACAGATTAATAATATATATATTTTTTTAACTATAATCCTGGATATGGTGAAGTTTTCTGCAAGAAGATAAACGCAATCATTGCCATCGCACCACCCCAATGTTGATTATTTTCCTAAAACAGCATGGGCTGTTGTGTTTTATTCCTTACAGTGTCACACAGTGAACAAGTTCATGTCAGCATTGCTATTACATGGAGAAGAGAGAGAAGATTAGTACACAGAACATATTTATAAGCAGGTTTGTACATGACAGATTAAATTCAGACAATAATCAGTCATATACTCATTTACATTTTACATTTACGGCATTTGGCAGACGCCCTTATCCAGAGCGACTTACATTTATTTCATTTATACATCTGAGCAGTTGAGGGTTAAGGGCCTTGCTCAAGGGCCAAACAGTGGCAGCTTGGCGGTGCTGGGATTTGAACTCACAACCTTCCGATCAGTAGCCCAACATCTGATCTACCACTACCACTACTCTTGCACGCTTTTCAATACCTTTTGTCCTTGCACAATACAGCATGCAGAAGAGACTTTCCTCGCTGCTGTTCGGGATATTCACATCTCAGTTTCTCAGCAGGGGTAAACATTTTCACATTCGTCTGACTCAACCATCTCTGGAAGTCTCTCAGCCTACAATCACAAAGAAAGCGGTTTCCAGACAACACCAATGTGGTCAGGGTGCTGAAGGCTTGTGGATCAACAGAACCGAGATGATTGTGAGCAAGGTTGAGTAGCCTCAGACTTTTAGGAAATATATTTTTAGATATGTAGGTTAGGGAATTGAAGGATAAATCTAAAGTGTTTAACGAGGTGAGTTCCTTGAAAATGTCTTTGGGAAGAGAATGTATCATGTTTTGTTGAAGAAAAAGTGTCTGCAACTGGTGAAAGTGGTCAAACATGTCGAGACACTGTCCTCGTAACCAGAGTTTTTGCAAGCCGGTCATGTGTAGGTCAAGAAATTGTACATTGTTTAAAGGTGACACAGAATACTTAGCATTAAGATAACATGACGAAAACACGTTGCCTCCCAGAGATATTTTTTCAATATTGGGAAATTCCACTAATATGGTGTAGACGTCCTCAGCATTACTTAATCTGTTGTTTCGCAAATCAATAGTTGTGATGTTTCTTGCTTGGCTTGGAAGACCATACAGGGATGTGATTTTGTTATTATCTAAGTAAAGTACTTTAAGTGATGGAAGCTTTGCCATTGTATACAGGAATTGTAATGAATTTTCAGACAGAAATAGGTGAGCTAGATTGGGCAGTCCTTGAAATGACCCAGGCCCAAGTATTCGTATGTTATTATTAGATAAATCAAGTGTCTCAAGACTTGTTAAATTGTTAAATGTTCCAGAATCAATTTTATCCAAAAGGTTATGTTTAAGTACGAGCGTTCTTAAATTGTCCAGTCCATAAAAAGCATCTCTTTCAATTTGGTTGATTGAATTAGCAGCTAATGAGATTTCCTCCAGATCCGGCATATAACGGAATACCGAATATCTAAGAGCAAAAATTCTAGCATTGGACAGATCCAGAGCCTTAATGCCACTCTCGGACAGGTCCATAAATGTATTCTGGTCTGGGTCTTTCAGATTGTTGAACCACACACCCTTTCCCATGCTGCTGTAATTAAGGATCAGACTGCGAATTTTGGTTCCTCTGATTGCTTTGAAGAACAGCACTGCAATGTCAACAGTGAAGCCATTTAGAGACAAATCAAGCACCATCATAGACATGTTCTTGAACGGGTTTCCACATTTATTCCATGAGCCCCAATATGGATTCATATCACTCATTTTGATATCATGCAGTTTGAGGAGAGTGAAGTGTTTGCCTTGGAAATGGAACAAATCTTCTTCACAAAAACTGTTAATCCAGTTATGAGACATGTCTACAATATGCAGTTTGCTCATGTTGACAAAGAAAGAAGCGGGACGGATTTTAGATATATTATTCCCAGGTAGTGAAAGGTGCTCCAGAGACACCAGAGGTCTCAGGTAGTCTCCTGAAAGAATAGAGTCATTTAAGTTGCACTGTGTAAGATTGAGTATCTGAAGGTTGAATAATCCATTAAATGCTCCTGGTTCCACTTGTAGGTTCTTGTTGTATGCCAGATCTAGTTTTGTCAAATTGGACAGTCCACTAAAGGCATTATTCCTCAAGATAAGTCTTCTTTTCTGTTGCTGGATCATTAGGATTTGTAGCGCTTCCAAACCATAGAAGGATTTCTCCTGGATTTCACTAATGTAATTTAAGGTTAGATCCAAGTAAGTTATATTAGGAGGCAAAACTGGCACCTCATACAGGTTTCTCAGGGCACAATAGGCTTTGTCATCTTTAATTAAGCATTTTGAAGTAGATTCTGCCAGCAGAAAACAGATGAAAAGTTTAAGAAGTGCCAAAATAAATCTGGGTCTGTCAGTCATGCTGAGACACCTGCAAACAAACAAAGATAATTAAAAATGATATGAATAACATGCACTCACTTCAGGTTCCACATTGTTCCTTTTACTAGAGGTGTGTGTGGGACTGTTTTTTTTAAAATCCCACTTCCACCCACTCACACAGAAAATGCACATCCCACCCAAGTCCAGAATAAAGCAGATACCAAAAGTGTGAGCGCCCAGAATATCACATTTAGGATTGTAAATTTTTGTTATAGTTCCGTGATCAATATCAGTAACATTAACACCTATTAATGAATCACTAACATAAATACTAAATAGAAAAGTACTCGCTCCTGGCTGGCAGGTATCAGGCTGCCTCTAATGTAGATCTGTCTCTGAAAAGCTGTCACTGAAAAGTTCACTAAATAAAATAACATTGAGACTGCATGAAAGTAAGAACCTCCCGTGTCCTCGACGTTTTTGGGGGTAACATTGGATTCTAGACTAAATCGTACATGACGTGTTTTATATCAGTTATATTTTCAAGGTTAATGACTATGACCAACAGTATTCATGCTATGTATATGCTGCTTGTTCAGGCCCATAATCTAAACTATACCGTACAACTGCATGCAAATTATATGACTATTATCACAAGGATTAATGACTGGTTAAAAAAAAAAAGAAAAGAAAAAAAAAAGACATTTATTTTCTTACCTTAATTGTCCTCCCGACAACTGGAAAATGTCCTGGAAAATCTTGCACTCGTTTGAAGGGTTGTAGAAAAACATTCCCACTGAGTCTTAAATAGTCTTCACATATGTAATCCTGGGAATTCCGTATGGGGATGTGTGCACATGTTGTTTTACTCATTTTCCCGCAGGACATGTTTACACTGGTTTCATAATCACCTGAGGTTTCAGGGTCAAATTCAAAAAAGAAAAGCCAGTGAGGCAAAACTCTGCACACGAAGAAGCGTTCTGTCTGTGGAGACATGAAGCTTGTGGTGTTGTGGCATTTTGTCTTCTATTTGTTTGATTCAAGTGGTTTCATTTATTTTATTTTGAGTCCTCGAATCTGTTTGGTCTGAAGGTGTTGGCTAGAGTCAACACTTTCAGCTCTCAGGCGACTTGCAATTTTTTTTCTAAACCGATACAGTTTGTGATATCTTGACCAGAGATCGTTCTTCGTTGCCTAACTATGACTGAAACTGTTTCATGAAATCTTACTCCACTTTCTAATGAACAATTTTATCAAATCTGTTTAGATATTTATTAAATCAGTAAATGTGCATTGACAAATGCATACAGTAAGAAGGCCTGCGTTAATGAGATTGTGTCTGTTATGTCTGTACTTCAAGATTCATTTCCATTTTTCCATCCATTGATCAGGGCTGTTTCTAGATATAAGCGGTACAAGCAGTTACCACATGCTGCACTGAAAAAAATCCCGAGCGTTTAATCTGTACGTCTTTAATTCGTGGTTGAACAAGAGCCTGTCGACACGGCTATTACTTAAACCTTAGTAATGACGCTATAGCTGTGTCTCACGTCGCATGACACAACACACAGGACTATTTGCAACATCCTAAACTAGAAAGTTACATATTGTACAACAGCTTCCGAAAGTCTCTGATCTGTAGCTCTTCAGTATATAAGTTTCCTGTAAAAAAAAAAAAAAAAGAAAGAAAGAAAGAAAAAAAAGTGGATGGCCAGTTTTTGGTCAGACTTTGAGGTTGCCCTTTGTGTTTCATAGCCGAGCAGAACTTAACACTGGCACTCATGTCGAACCGTGACTGGATTGCCAGAAGAGAGGGGCTAATTTACCTTTTGAAACAAATTCATTTTTCAAGTTGACTTAATTATAAGATAAGATAAGATAAGATAAGATAAGATGTACCTTTATTGATCCCCCGTAGGGTGAAATTCAAATTGACGCAGCAGCGCAAGCAGGATGAATAACATCAAAGAAAGAAAATAATTTCCATAAATACCTATACAGTAGAAATACTAGAAACAATAAAACAGATGGGTGTGTATGTACATATGCTATAGTTCTATTTGTATATGTACATGTGCAATATCCTTGGTATTTATATACAGTACATGTGCAATATCTGTGGAATGACAGTTAACTGTTGAGTGTCTGTTTCTGTGAGACTCAATCAGTGGAGTAGGAGGTACTGGGTATTGTAGCATTGTGGAGTCTGATGGCTGATGACACGAAAGAGCCCCCCAGACGTTTTGAGGCACGTGGCTGGATGAATCTGTGGCTGATTGTGCTCCTGAGCCTCCTCAGCTCAGCGTAGAGAGGATGAGAAGGATTGTCCATGATAGCTTTCAGCTTCCCTCTCATCCTCTTCTCAGTCACTTCCTCCACCCTGTCCAGTTCCATTCCTACTACAGAGCTGGCCTTCCTCACCAACTTGCTCAGTTTGTTGGCCCGACAAATCCCAATGCCACCTCCCCAGCACACCACAGCGAAGAAGATAACACTGGCCACCACAGAGTGGTAAAACACCTGTAGCAGCGTAGTGCACACATTAAAGGACCTGAGCCTCCTCAGAAAGAACATCCTGCTCTGTCCTTTCTTATAGAGGGCCTCAGTGTTGTCTGACCAGTCCAGTTTGTTATTGAGTTGCACCCTTAGGAACTTGTAGGTGTGCACTATGTCCACTCCCTCCCCCCTTATGGCGACAGGGGTGGGGGACCTCTTGCTGCGCCGGAAGTCCACCACCAGCTACTTGGTTTTCCCGATGTTGAGCTGGAGGTGGTTGTTGTCGCACCATCTAATAAAGCTTTCAATAAAGTCTCTGTACTCCTCCTCCTTATCATTTGTGATTCAGAATAATCAGAATAATATAACAATCACTGTCTTCTTAGCGAATTTCTTGTTTGTGTAATACTGAAAGTGTGGATTACTTTTGTGTGAATACAGAAAATGCATATATATATATATATATATATATATATATATATATATATATATATATATATATATATATATATATATATATATATATATATATGTGGAGAAGGAGCACAGGGCTCAGGGCATCGTTTGGGACACAGTCTTGGGTGACAACAGCAGCCAGTGAGCCAGAAAATCTTCTACGTTGACAACGTATTTGCTGTCCCGTGTCAGATTATTTCACTGTATAGAATGAATATAGTTTGACCCTGAGCTTGGGTTACTGTCTGTGCGTAGTGTCGCACATTCTCCCAGTGTCTGCATGGGTTTCATCTGGGTTCCCCGGTTTCCTCCCACCTCCCAAAAACATTCTAAAGTGCTCCTAGGTGTGAAAGAGTGTGTGAAGATGGTGTGGCGTCCCAACTTTATTGAATTCCTGCCTCGTTCCAGGTCCGGTTTTCAGTAGTAAACATTGCGGATCTGGTTTCTTGGCATCGCAGCGCTCTCCTTGCTCACCGACTCCCATTTTTTAAAGGTATGGAAAATCAACAAATCCCATATAATTCCACAGTTTTTGTTTTGTGATTAAAACTGTACAGGTTAACATATTATATGTTTATTCAGATATTACAACCGGAGTTTATAAGATCTTTTATTTGAAAATGTTTTGTGTCTTTTGGGTTTTTTTTTTTTGTTTGTTTTTTTGGGTTTTTTTGGCAGACCGGAAGTCAGTAGCTTGGCTCATGCCGGAAGTGCTCTGCACGTGCGAATGTGCGTCGCTGTCACTCAAATGTTTTTTTTTGTTTTTTTTTTTGGTCGGAAATGCGTTCTCGCGCAGGAGGAGTCGAGCCAGTTCAACCTGTACACGGCTAGCTGCATACCAAACGGATTTATTCATCCTCGGAGTGGAAATAATTAAATATAGAGTAATATAAATATAAAAACAAATAAAAGCGGAGTCTACTTTCCTTATAAACGGAGACATCTATGCGACATTTATTTATGTATTTATTTTGTTGTCTAAAGCAAGTAGAACTAGAGAATTTACACTGATGCTATCCGGAACCCATACAACATTAACCGCCTGCGAAAGCTAAGCTAAGCTAAGCTAAGCTAGGCTAGGCTAAGCGAAACTAACAGAGGCTAACACGAATTTACATCCTGACCGGTCACCGGAGTGAAGTTTTGCTTTTCATATTTTAACTCTGCATAACGTTAGATTTTTTTTTTTTTTTTTTTTTGCCGTGTCGTGTTGTCACAAATTCTCACTGAAAGGGGAAATCAGGGAAAGGGCGCCTCTGCAAACGAAGCTGTGGAGGGGGAAAAGCGGATAACATCCTCACCGGGCGGACGTCGCGCATCCTGCCGGCCTGCGGGTGAGTTTATCCGGTCATGCGGCTCACGCAACGCCGAGGATTAGCGCAGAGGCCTGACGCACCATGTAGGGAGTGGACCTCACAGAAAAATAAAACTCTAGCTGTTATATTTCGCGTTATTTAATTATGACACGTATTTGAGAATGTAGACTTGTGTATTTAATATATTTCAATATTTAGTGAACTATATAAAGGGGATTTTTCTTGCATCCTGTCCTGGGCATGACCAATAGGAAACCGTTATGGATTTTAAGCTAAACCAGACTAGACTTAACCACTTTTTTTTATTATTTATTTATTTATTTATATATAGCTCTGTTATAACTGTGAAAGAAGTTAAGAAGTCTTTATGTGTTGAATTAGACAAGACAAGGTCTTGGAAAGCTGGTGATCAGGTTGTCCTCAAACCCTGTCCTGCATCACTTCCTCGGGAGTCTTGTTATATTTTGCACAAATCGAAATCTGAAGTGCTTTGAGCTCAGCTGCCATCACTTGTGCTTCACATCAGTATTCCTACATCCCAATGTCATGGTGTCTGCTGACAGATTTCTTCCCCACAAGTCACTGACAAGCTGTACATCACTTACATCACTGCAAAACATACAAGTACAACGACTTCAGATTCCTTTATAACTCTATAACATCATACTTGCCGAGTTCACAATCAGACAGAGAATAAAACACGCTCGTGTAAACACCGAATTAAATTTATCTCCGATCAAACGACGCGGATAATCAGTCTAACATTCTATAAAATAGAAAAAAACAAAAAAAGAAGAAGAAGAATAGCCGCGTAAACCTTTGTGTCGGGTCGCTTTCGCTATCAGAATCTCTGCGGCTCTCTGAGTTCGAGTCACTTTGCACTTCTTGTGCAATAAACTGCTGTTCTTACAGACTTTAATCTGTTGTTAATCATTTCTGAGGATGAACAGGTGTCAGATTGACGTTTAGAGGAAGTAGAAGTGCGGAGAGTAAAATTCATCAGGTGTTCGGTGAGGACGCAGAATACCGGGTTAAGAATGTATATATGTATTTTTAAAAAACCCAGAAAAATGTTGATATAATTTTTAGTTCTTGTTCCTAAACAGGAAGGAAAATGCCTTTTTTTTAAAAAAATTTTCATAATATTAGTAGAAGAGTGAAGGTTTATATAGCGGTCGGTATAGTGTGTGCACTTTGTTATCGTCAACAGTCGTTGTTCAGACAAATATAAAAATTTTCAGCAACTTTTCTACGATCGCAGATTCTTCACCACGCCGTCCCCGATCTCAGCTGGACGATGTTTAGCAGGGACAGAAAATTCATTTAAAACTCAAGCGGCGCGATTTAAAAAAAGAACCGCCCGGACTCGGACGTGTCTCGTCGTCACGGCGACGTTGACGCGTAACGTACACGTAAATGAAGACTGTCTATTGCGTTTAGGATACATATAACCGCTTCGTCATTGGCGCTCGGAACGAATTCACGAAAACTTCACGAAGCTTTTGTCAAGCGTCTCCTTTACCAGTCCCTCCAGGATTTTGCGATTTTTTTTTTTTTTTTTGCGATCACGGAAATTAACGCGAAATCAATCAAGCGAACTCCGCGATATTCGGCAGGGCTCGCGGATCTTTCGAAATTCCCGCAGATTTTGTGCAGATTTGGGCCGAGACGCGTCATGTGACGTCGTCACGAACACGAGTACAGCTAAAAGGTCTCGTTTACCCACAAACATCACCGCAAAAGAGCGCGCAGAACTGTTTAGTGCGATCGCGATTTCGCCAATTCGAGTAGTTTTTTTGCAACAACAAAAAAAATAAATTAATAATAATAATCCGCAAGTTGCAGCACAAATTTTGAAAAAAGCCGCAGCGAAATCTTTGGCTGCAACAATCACAAAAAAACCCACAACGGGATTTAAAAAAAACAAAAAAGCAGCGCCCTCAGACCTCTCACGAAGCACTTCCTCTTCGCTGCTCTCAGACAGTTATATTTGTCATGAGGAAGTTCATGAGACAGCTGTTCAAGGGGGAAATAACAGTTTTAAAAAGTGCATGGACTTTTTATGGCGCTCGCGTGACGTTTTTTTTAGCGTCGATCGGCACACGCCCCTGCTCTCCGTAAAGGAAGGCGCCGTCTCGGCAGCGTGAGGACGGCTGTCTGATTATCGACGTGCCTTGTTTTGGATGAATTCGAAGGCAGCGTCACACGTTTGACCCATTTCTCCTTTTCGGTAACTAATAATTAATAAATAATGACCACCCTGAAGTCTTACAAGGCGTTTTATACCACAGCAGTTTGCCAACGATTCCAGAATTTCACTTATATTATAATAAATTAAATTAAATCGGAGAGCGACTCGTCGTGCTTTTTATCCGTTTAAAGTTACATTTAATCTCTTAGGGTTAGTTCCTGCTCTCATTTCCGTTATAGCAGCTACAAACAATCGTTCCCTAAACAGGCCCTCTTTTCTCCCCTCGCTCTACACTCTTAAAAATAAAGGTTCTCTAATGGTTCTTTACAGCACCATAGGTTCTGTAAAGAACCACCTTCTTGTCAAGAACCGTTTGTCATTGTATATGGTCCTCGAGTCGAGCTGTATGGTTCTTCGGAGATTAAAGAAGTTCTTCGTGGTTCGTTATAGGTTCTTCAGCGCTGTGTATTGGTTCTTCAAGGTTGCATTCCTTAACAGGTTAAAGTGAAGGTTCACTTTGTGGGACTGGAAAAGGTTCACCTGGCATCATTGTTAAGAACCTTACTTTGGTTCCTTAAACCACTAACTGAGGTTTGTTTGTTTTTTTTTTAGTTTTTTTTTTTTAGAGAGCTTACGATAACGTGGTTCCTCGTGGAGCTGCTGTGAAGAACCAACTCTGGGTTCTTTAAAGCACCTGTAAATAGATGGTTCTCGAAAGAACTTGAGAGTAAAAGGTTCTTTTGTGCAACTTTAAAAGGGTTCTCCTGTGGCGTCAAGCTGAGGAAAAAAAAAAAAACCTTTTTGGTTCTTATTGGAACCTTTGTTTTTAAGAGTGTAGAAGTTTGTTAAGACCAAGTAAACAAACAAACAAACAAAAAATGGTGAACACAAACTTCCGTCCTGAAGACTTTCCCCATGTCAGATAAACTTACTGTTTACAAAGCTCTGACACTGGAGACTCCTTCCACAGACGTTACATAAACGAGAACGGGGAGCATCTGCTACCAAATCAGAGCGGCGTAACAATGCTCTAGCGTTACAGACACTTTAACCCGTGCTGTGGTTGTTGATGACTGACGGTAGCTTGACGCCTTCTGCTGAATATGTAGTTCTGAATGCAACAGGCTTCTCCAAACCACCCACTAGTTCTAGTTCTAACATTTTAAAAATTCAGGCTACCCTCAAAAAGTGAAGTGAGAGAGAAATCACACCACGGAGCGTGTCAGACATTTTTACATCCGGATGTCTGATCACAATCAGACCTGATCGAGCCCGTATTCGTTTCGCTACGACGCAGAGCTGCACAACGCCTCGATCGAAGGTGTTAGAAAGACTTCATGCCGACTGACGTTCATTAAACCGGCTCCTGAGCCAGCGGACGGGCAGCGAGGCGAGGTTAGAAAGTAAATCAAAACGTTTTAGTGAAATATATTCATAATTCCTTCAAGTTGAGGCGTCAAAGTAGGATTTATTATACGATGATAAATAATTCTGACCAAAGGAAAATTAATCCACGGTGATACCTGACAGTTTTCGTTTTGTTTTGTTTTTTTTAAAAATCCAAACTGCTACACGTATAGTATGGATTATAATATCAATATGGCGATAAATCATGTCACAGTGCACTTTTCTTTTATTATTTTATTAATTTTATTTTTAAAGAAGAGACCGATTTACCGGATGCATGTTGAAAGTTTGCTTTTTACCGTCAAAACGGCAGACTGTTTAAAATCTTAACAGGTTTAAAATAAAAGTCCTCGGCAGTGTGTGTATTTATTTATTTACTTACTTGTAAATAAAAATAATTTGCATTCTTAAAATTTTGGAGATGAATAAATAGAGTATCGTCGAACAGGAATTTCTAAGAAGAAGGGAAAAAAAATTGCTGTATTGCTGACAGTTTGTTTGCAAACCTAAAAATATCGCAAGTCGTTTCTACGATATTTATCATATCGACGTTTTATATGGAACGTGGTATTTCCGTTGCCGTGGTATTGGTGTTTTTTCACTGACCTAAAACACACGAGGATGAAGTAGTCAGTTACAAGCTGATTTTACAGACTGAACGATTGGCAGCAAGCAGAGACACGGCTGTAGCTCTGCACTCGGGGCTGTTCCTGTACGTAGGCGGTGTTTCTCTGGAGCTGTGTGCCGTCATTGTTTTAATGAGTCACCGCTAGCCAGAGCAGAACATCACCCCACCACCACCACCACCACCACCACTCAGCATCATTACTCATCCAACTGAACACTGAAGTTTCTGGACATCCGACCATCACACTATTGAACATCCCACTCCAGATTTATTCCCACTTTTGCTGTTATAATAACCCCCCACTCTTCTGGGAAGGCTTTCCACTAGATTTTGGCGCGTGGTGTGGCTGTTGGGATTTGTGTTCATTCATCTACAAGAGCATTAGTGAGGTTGAGGTCAGGCGCTGATGTCGGGTGAGGAGGCTCCAGATCCAGTTCATCCCAAAAGGTGTTCAGTGGGGTTGAAGTCAGGGTTCTGTCCAGGACACTCGAGTTCCTCCACTCCAACCTTCTCAAACCGTGTCTTCATGGAGCTCGCTTTGTGCACAGGGGCATCGTCATGCCGGAGCAGGTTTGGGGCCTCTTAGTTCCACTGAAGGGAAACTGCAACGCTACGGAGTACAGAGACATTTTATACAACTGTGTGCTTCAAACTTTGTGACAGCATTTTGGGAAAGAACCACATATGGTCAGGTGTCCGGATACTTTTGGCCGTATAAATCCAGGAAGTGAGTACTAGGTGCTACAGCAGCATTTTGAGCTTGTACGTTGACTTTTTCCTCGTCGGTTTTGCTCAGTAAGTGATTAAAGTCCCCATGAAATCAAGATTGAAGTTTTGTGGCTTTTAGTATGAACATGTCGACCTTAAGGTTATCTAAAAGCCAGTTCGCACATAGAAGGTATACGCCTTCAAATTTTACACTCTCTCTCTCTCTCTCTCTCTCTACCACCAGTTTTGATGACATCATTCAAATGCTCTCTAGAGTCTGAAGTGTCCCGCCCCCGACGTTTATATAAAAAAAAAAAAAAAAGTTGTTGAGCGAGAGAAGTCATGTCCGCAAGAAAGGGATGTAGATGTGTCTTTGGCTGTCACGTAACTGTCAAGTACGGCTTAGCCCGGGCTGTGAGGTAAGGGCTAAACGCTATTGGCTATTTAAAAAGGGGGAGGAGCCACTCGATATTTCCAATCCCGGCTTCCTGTTTCAGTGGAAATTACATCAACGCATCGAATAACGCGGCCTGTTTCAAGGCACTTCAAAGGGACTTTAAAGTCGCTTTCTAATTATCATCATCATCGGTAACATGATGTGTAAAGTAGGCCTTTGCGTTATAACGATGTTCTCGTCTCGATACGAAACGCTTGTACGAGTCGTCACTAAAAAGAAAACCTATCTGGAATGATCCGGGCAAGTGTCCAATATCAGCGGACACGCCCCTCGAGCTCACTCGGGTGTCCTCGCTTTCAAAAGTAAACAGAGAACGTTTCGAGTTCATCGATGTTAAATAAAATCCATCAGCGTCATTCCAGTATCGTTTTAGGACGAGGAAGCCGGTTACGTTAAAAGAATTTTCAAAATAGTTTTTTTTGTTTGTTTGTTTTTTTTGTTTTTTTTTTCTTCTGTAGAATCATGAGCTCAGTTCTCCAGATGTCCGACTTCCTCCTTCAACCTCCATCGTTTCAAAATACAACACCGCGTTTTTCCACTCTAACGCCGTTTGGGTTTTATTTATGACGGAGAATGGGAAGTGCGTCAGTACGAGTTGCAGAAGCAGCAGCAGCGCACTGAAGTCATACAGTACAAAAAAATTTCCCTGCCGTAAGGGATGTTTGGACACGTTTGAAGCAGGGTCACGATTCGTTCTCGGAGAAATCCATCCCATAATTCGTTTGAGAATTAGAAGAGCAGCCTGGCGAGCAAAACCCGAGGAATAACGTATACAAATGTAAACGTATCTAATAATTAATGGTGCGTTGGGTAAGATTAGGCTTTATGTACCTGAACCCTATTAGGCAGCCGGGTTCGACATTTGAATGAATGAATCCCCGCCCATGCTCACTAAGCTCCGCCCCCCCAGGGTCTTCAGTGGCCAGTACAGTATCTAATGGCGCGTCTCAGTCAGCTCTCTCCGGTGGTGAATCAGTATATGGTGTGCACTGGTAAGGACCCTGGCTCACTAGACATTGGGACACTGATGACTCACTGATTCCCGGCGACATGACTACGTACTCGCATCATAAATCATCACTGCCGGCATTTATCGATAACGAGGCAGGACCGATATCTTTCTGACATTATATGTCGTATAAACTTGTTAGATTTAATCGCAGGCGATTTTTTCGTGGTAATCCAAGCATGATTGTAGGCTAGCTAGTGGATTCATTTAACTCGTTAAACACTTAAAAGTTGTTAGACTCGAACAAACCGTATATAGACCGTTAGAAATCGCTGACTTGGTAAGTGTTCGAGAGCCACAACAACGGTGACAAGCTACTTACATTTGTAGACGAAATTGGCCGAGAGTTGAAGACATTTGGTTTGAAGTGCAAGAGTAAAAATTAAACAGGGGGTAAAAGTAAAGACAGAAGACGAATTAAAAAATAAAAAATAATCCCAAGTGCGTAAATGGAACAGATAAAACTTTCATATGTAATTCTTTTGATTTCGTCGCATCACCAGATGTTCATGTCAATATTAATAGACCTCCAGCAGTTTGTCAGAGCTGTGAAGGTGACCACACGCATGCAGAAATCTTTCAACAATCGCTGCGAATGTGTGAAAAACCTGTCTCTCTCTCACACTGTAGAGGTCATGTGACCGTGTGGTTAACCGTTGTATAAAATAACCAAAATAGTAATGAATAGACTAAGAGCAGGGTTCGTACGAGGTGATTGAATTTGGCTTCTTGTAATGTAAGTACTGGAAAACCTTGACAATTGCTTGAATTGTAAAAAAAAAAAGTAAATAAATACGAAATCGCTAAATAACTTTAAATTGTTTTATTATTATCTTAATGATCTATAATATAATATACTGTATATATGATAGTATAATTAGATGAAGATGAAACGGTGCAGTGTAAACTGGGTAAAACTTTATTCTCGACGTGCCTGACTGTCTTTTTTTTCTTCTTCTTTCTTTCCAGAGAGGAGCGATGGCCGAGGTCTCAGCCCTCACCCCTTCTCCTCCGGCGATGGTGGATCAGTCAGTAGCTCCTCCTCCTCCTCCTCATCCTATTCCTTCCTCCGCGCCCTCCCTCCCTGCAGAGTCACCTAAACCCGTCGTCATCCCAAAATCCGCTTTGTATGGAGACCGAGCTGTCATGGCTGCCGCTGCATTAACGCCGCTGATTAAAGAGACCTCTATCCCTTCACCGCACTCCGGGGAGGCGACTTCAGGTCCTCCTGAGAGTCCCCCTCCTGTTACAGCTGCTCCGGAAAGCGCTTGTCCTCCCGACCGAGGGAACGAAGGTTTCCCAACTACGCCCGAGCCTTTAACGCAGCAAAACATCTCACCGGAACCACCGGGAGGAGCGGCAGTTCCTGAAGCTCCGCCTTTACCAGCACAAAAGCCCACAACGCAACTCAATCTGACCTCAAACTCCACGTTCTCGTCACACACGCCTCCTCGGTCTCCTCCATCTCTCGTCCCCTTCGTCTCGGATCAGTTGTCGGACCCGAAATCCGATCTTCCCTCTCTCGTGGTTGACGATTCGTCGGTGCCGTTCGTAGTGCCGCCCCCTGCTCAATCAGGCCCCGCCCTAGACACGCTGAGCTATCTGGAATCGGCGAGCATGATGTCGGGAACGCTGGAGTCTCTGTCGGGCATCGGCGAGGATGGAAGCTCGCTCGGGTCGGACTCGGAGCTCAACGGCCCGGTTACGAGACGCACAGATAAATACGGCTTCCTCGGAGGAACGCAGTACAGCGAGGGCATGTGGGTGGAGCCTGAATGTTAACAATCTCACACACACACACACACACACACACACACACACACACACACGCTGTTTTATAAAACATCCCCCAGCTAACTGTTATTCCGCTTATACCGCAGCGATTTGCCAACGATTACAGCATTTAATTTATTAATGAGCGACTCTCTCTCTCTCTCTCTCTCTCTCTCTTCCTCTCCTCCCCCTCTCTCTCCCTCTCTCTTTCTCCTCCCTCTCTCCCCCTCTCTCTCTCCCTCTCCTCCCTATCTTTCTCCCTCTCCTCCCTCTCTTTCTCTCCCTCTCTTTCTCCCTCTCTTTCTCTCTCCCTCCCTTTCTCTCTCTCCCTCCCTCTCTCTCTCGCTCCCTCCCTTTCTCTCTCCCTTCCTTTCTCTCTCTCTCTCTCCCTTTCTCTCTCTCTCCCTTTCTCTCTCTCTCTTCCTTTCTCTCTCTCTCCCTCCCTTTCTCTATCTCTCCCTTTCATCCCTCCCTTTCTCTCTCTATCCCTCCCTTTCCCTCTCTCTCCCTCTCCTCCCTCCCCTACCTCTCGCTCTCTCTTCTCCCTCTCTCTCTCCTCCCTTTCTCTCCCTCTCCTCCCTTTCTCTCTCTCTCCCTCCCTTTCTCCCTCTCTCTCTCTCTCCCCCTCCCTTTCCCTCCCTCCCTCCTTCCCTTTCCTCCCTCCTTCCCTTTCCCTCTCCTCCCTCTCTTTCTCCCTCTCCCCCTCTCCCCTCCCTCTCCCATTCCTCCTCCCTCTCTCCCTCTTTCCCTCCTCTCTCCCTCTCTCTCCCCTCCCTCTCCCCCTATCCCATTCCTCCTCCCTCTCTCCCTCTTTCCCTCCTCTCTCCCTCTCCCTCCCTCTCTCCCACTCTCTCGCTCTTTCTCTCCCCCTCTCCCACTCTCTCAGTTTCAGTTTTCATGTATTATTGGCATGACAAATAATTGTACATTTGTATTGCAAAAGAAAGTACAAAGGAAACAAAGGAAGGGTAGTGTCAAACCAGGAGAAATAAAATAAAAGGGCTAAACAAAATAAAATATTAATAGATAATAAAATCTCTCTCTCTCTCTCTCTCTCTCTCTCTCTCTCTCTCTCTCTCTCTCTCTCACTCTGTGTTAAACAACACAATTTTATGATCCGTTACTATAGAGACTATACGAAATTAGAGCGAGCGCATTAATATAAACTCGTTGTCTGTATCCGAGCTGTGCAGCTATACAAATAAATAATGCACACAGTCTGACCCATCAGCCATTTTATTACAAAAGTTTCACTAGCAGTGATTAGAGCCACCGTATGCGTAATAGCAAAGCTGCGCCGTCTCCACGGCGCCCGACTGTAATTTACGATTAATAATTAATCACTCGCACATCGAAATCTGTCTGATTGTCCGTTAGTAATTTACAGAACAAGGAAGATATCTCCCAAACCACATCCTCTTCACTGTATGCTGTACAGCAGCCATTTTATCAGGTGCAGATACAGAGTGTAGCCCTTATGATGATGGACGTGATTAGATTTTTTTTTTTTTTTTTTTTTTTAATTCAGGGTGAATTTATTTAGGATTTAATCGCACAATAATTTTTTCATCCATAACTTGGATTTCTCGATTTAATGTATTTTCGTTCGGGCTGTCGGAACAAACCTGACTCTTCGGGTACGATCTGAATTTTCATTTCAGTATTCCAGAGCTTTATTTTTGAGCCCTGTCTTGACTTATTTTTAAATTATCGTACATATAGATCTTTTTGCACACCTTTCTTCGTCTCGGACGACAGCATGTCGGATTGCACACAGGTCTCGAGCCTATCTGTGGTTGAAATAAAACAAGACCGGGCAAGCAACGCTTTCTCCTGACTTCAGTGTGTCATCAGGAAATCGCAGTCGAGTCGTTCGCGTCGCCATAGCAACGTAACAAAATAGTGAAACTCGAGAGGAATCGGACGCTTGTTGTGTGTGTCCCCCCCCCTCCTTCTAGTTATATCCCATCTCTCTTTTTTTTTTTTTCTTTCTTCTCTCTAAGGGTATACTGCGCATGCACGTGTCTTTTTGCGTTCTCTCCTCTTTTCATCAACACTCTGTCTCTCTGAAACCACCTCGGTTTATTTGTCGCCCGTTTATTTATGACGCTTTGTTTGCGTCTTTCACGCCCGCGCATCTTTTTTTTTTCACGCCGTCCGTCTCTGACTGCCTCTTGTTTATTTCCGTCTGTCACCTGGTTCTTTGTGTCGTGCATATTTTCCAAAATCCACTCTCTCTTTCCGTGTCTCTGTCTGCCTTTCTCGCTGTCAAACCCCCCGCCCCACCCCCCCGCCCCTCTCTCGTGTGCTCTCTCTCCGTCTCTTTCTCGTTCTCTCCTGGTGTGACTCATACCATGCTTCTCTGACTTAGTCATTACTCACCATCTCTCTCTTCCTTTTACTGTCCACATTGTGTCATGTCCTCTAACCGACCGACGCATGTGTGTGTGTGTGTGTGTGTGTGTGTGTGTGTGTGTGTGTGTCTATCTTTAAACCTGCTTCCTTCCCTTTAATGTTTACTTATTACTTCCTCCATTGGGTTCTTGCTCCAGGTCAAATGTACTCGAGCAGAACCGTTCGAACACAGACTGCCCGGTGAAACGTACACGATGTCCGCTTTACTCCAGAGTTCCGTCGATCCGCCGTGAAATGTTTGGTGGCTGGCGTGCGTCAGTTAATATACGCTATATGACCAAAAGTTTGTGGACACCTGACCGTCACACACTTGAATGTGCTTGTTGAACATCCGGTCCACGATGTAAGCCCACCCCCCCCACACACACTTTTGCTGTTATAACATCCTCCACTCCTCTGGGAAGGCTTTCCACTAGATTTTGGAGGCGCGGGGTTCAGTCGGCGTTTCCACTTCATCCCAAAGGTGTTCAGCGGGGGTTGAGGTCAGGTTTGATAGTCAGGTGTACACACATGAAGGCGTATAGCTACCGATTTCACACTGTTATGCATAATTGATCACATCCTCTCACCATTTCTCTATAAACAATATCGTGAAATACTAGAATTATTCGGTATTTTAAAACATCAACATCATCATCATCATCACTCCAGTACAGCATCCTTTATTAAATGTCAGTGATGGTTAAAATGCTGTGATGTTAATGCATAAATAGGTAGATGCATAGATAGAAAGAAAATGAAACAAACAAATAAATAAATAAATGCCACACACAAACACACTTTAGCCTGTCTTGACTGAATTGTGTGTGTGTGTTTATGCTGCACACCTCTGAAGAGGGAAGTTTAACTCTAAATGACGTCATTTACGTCCTTTGTGCATTCGAGCTACTAAAAACAAAAACATGAACGCCTCCATGTTCGTCTTTTGTTAGCAAACAAGCCAGCCATCTAACTGTGATAAGTGAGGTATGTTTTCCTCCTCAGAGAGCAAGCTGTGTGGTCAGTGTTATAGATTTAACAATCGAAAATGTGTCAGTCTGTGAGCTGATTGATCTAAAGCAAACACTTTTGTGTATATACAGTGTTAACTCTCCCTCTTAAAGGTAAGATTTGGCATCACTTGCTGAACTCGAGGTTGAGGATACTCCCAGTCCCAGAGCTCCTGATCTGAGGGGGGTGAGGGGGGTTGGGGAGTTTTCTTTCATTTTTTTTCCCTGGTCAGAGGTTGGAAATGATGTGTTATGACCTTTAGTTGAATTCAGCATTAATCTCAGATCTTTGCTATTTGAATCCTCTTTGTGCCAGTGTGGAGGAGATCAGCGTGGAGGTGGCTCGGCACCGGGAGATGAAGTGGTTGGACATGTTCAAAAACTGGGACAAGTGGATCTCTCGACGCTTCCCCAAGGTCTGTTCTGAAACATGTTTCCCAGAAAAAAATCACAAATAACAGTTGTGTGTCATCAGTCTGTTTGGGCTATTATTCAAAATGTGTTATTTTAGAAAAATTGACATTGTGTGTATATATATATATATATATATATACAGCACTGTGCAAAGGTTTTAGACACATGTAAAGAAATGCTGTAGAGCAAAGATGCCTTCAAAATAATGAAATTAAATGTTTCTACATTAAAAAAAAAAAAAAAAACGTAAAGAGCAGTAAACAGTAGTAAATGACACAAAGTCAATATCTTGTGTGACAAAAAATAAAAGTAGATGTCTCCGGTACAGTGTGTGCAGTTTTATAAGGAAATGAGCTGGTAAGTTTTATTGAGCATCTTGCAGAACCAGACACAGTTCTTCTGGACACTTTGACTTTCGCACTCGCTTCTTATTTTTGTAGCGAAACCCAGCAGCCTTCATTGTGTTTTTTTTTTGTGTTTTTTTTGTCTGAAAAGTGTCTCTTACGTAATTTGCTCCTTTCTTTAATGACACAAACATTTTTCTGTAACATTTTAATTTTGTGCTAGAAAACTAATGTTTTGGAATCTAAAATGTTTTTTGCACTGACCTTATCATGTAGAAGTCATAAAATAAAAAATTTATAATGAAGTACTAAAAAAAAAAATAGGGTGCCTAAAACTTTTGCACAGTACTGTATTTGAGTCTGTACAGGATTTCACTGATTTTTTTTTTTTTTTTTTAGATTGTTGCAGCCAAAAATGCTTGTTTTTGCTCCTGCTTTTTTTTCAAAATTTTGCGATGAAAACTACTTGAATTTGCATGAAATAGTTTTGCACGGTCCGTCGCAGTGATGTTTGTTAGTAAATGAGACCTTTTAGCTGTACTCGTGTTCAACGCACGTGACTCGAAGAGGAAGGCTTTGGCCGAATGCGCTTTGTGATGACATCATATGATGCGTCTTGGGCCAATCTGCAGAAAAAATGCAGGCTCCTCCGAATATTGTGGCGTTTGCTTGATTTTTGCATTAATTTCTGCGATCGCGAAATCCTGGAGTGACTGACCGAGTCCAAAAGTTTTTAATTTTCAGTAAAATACCAGTATTAAGGCTTTGAATACCGACGGTTTGTTTGTGTTTTGTTTTGTGTGGATTGGATTATATAATGTCAAAATCATCGGTATATCCTTTAGGGTCTCTTAAAGGAAAAACAATGAATATGTGTGTGAACTTTGTATGTGTGTAGGTAAAGCTGCGCTGTAGGAAGGGGATCCCGTCGTCTCTGAGATCTCGAGCCTGGCAGCTTCTCTCCAACAGTGAGGAGCTTCTGATGGCAAACATCGGCAAGTTCGAGGTACAGCCAGGAAAACTCCTTAAGACTTTGCTTCACTGTACTTTTGACTTTTATCACGTTACTAGTTTAATGTGGACTTGGACAGCCTAAAGACCATTCAGATTACTGCGGACGGTACCACTTAAAAACCATGAAGATGACTTTGGACCGCAGTTCATATGAATAGTTTTGCTACAATGACTTAGGACAACAGTTGCTATGATAGCTTTAGGACTGCAATAGCCATAAACAGTTTTGCATTCAAGTCTCCATCAGTGAAGAGTGGAGAAGTTCACCAAAACAGACTTCATGTGAAACCACACACAAATATATAAGGTGATACAAGCGTGACTGAGGCGAATCCGCCCGGGTTCCTTTCACGCTCGCAGCTCCTCAAGCTCGAGGTGTGGGCGTATTTTTGCCTACCTTGTAGATAGTCTAAAAGGACACCTCAAATTTGGTAAAACATCTTGCTGACAAGCATCCCGAGCTTCACTGAGAGCTCCAAAGCCGACAGTGCGTTAGCTTACCGTCCTGTGTAAGGTATCACACACTGTTACAATGCCGTTACAAAGGAATTAACTCTGGAGCAACTTGTATTAAATCTGGCTCTCTGACATTTTCGCTTTTTCTCATTTCCCCTCTGTCTTTAGGAACTGGAGAGAGAGCCGGGAGATCCGAAGTGGCTGGATATCATCGAGAAGGACTTACACAGGCAGTTTCCCTTCCACGAGATGTTTGCTGCTCGAGGAGGCCACGGGTAAATAACCGTCGTAATGAGCACCGTGTGTGAGCACCGTGTGTGAGCACCGTGTGTGAGCACCGTGTGTGAGCACCGTGTGTGAGCACCGTGTGTGAGCACCGTGTGTGTGCACCGTGTGTGAGAACTGTTTGTGCTCATAAGTGCACGGTTCAGTAGGAAATTAATTTTTTTTAGTTCCGTATTTTTAATAAATGGCTTGGTGTAAATGTTTTTTCATGGTTTTGTGGTAATGTTAAAAACAACAACACTACTACTTATCTGAACACAAACTTTATGCAGCCTATAAAATTTTTTTTTTTTTTTTTTTTGCCCAAAGGCTTATGATGCACTCAGGAGGTTTTCTGTTTCACCAAAACAGTTATAGTATCAAGTAGCATTTTTGTTTCTCAGTTGATATTAATATTAAGAGATGTTAATCAGGGCTGGTGGTTTAGGGAGGGAAAAGACTAATGCAGACAGATGGATACAGAGACGGATGGACAGATTGATAGAGAGACAAAGACAGACAGATACACAGACAGCTGGATACAGAGGCAAAGACAGACAGGTACACAGACAGCTGGATACAAAGACAGACTGATACACAGACAGCTAGAGACAGACAGGTACAAAGACAGCTGGATACAGAGATAGATGGACGGATACAGAGACGGATGGACAGATTGATAGAGAGACAAAGACAGACAGATACACAGACAGCTGGATACAGAGACAAAGACAGCTGGATACAGAGATAGACGGGCAGATACACAGACAGATGGATACAGAGACAAAGACAGACAGATACACAGAAAAACTGATACACACAGAAGGATACAGAGACAGACAGAGATACAGACAAATTGAGAAAGCGAGATACAGAGACCGGCAGACAGATGGCTACAGAGACAGACAGACAAAGACAGATGGGGACAGACAGACAGCTACAGAGACAGACAGAAAGATGGATGGATGGAGACGGACAAACAGAGAAACACAGATGGATACAGATAGAGACACATAGACAGATGGGTACAGGGACCGACAGATAGACGGATACAGAGAGAGACAGACAGAGTGAGACACAGACAGATGGATAGAATGACAGACAGAGACACAATAAGCCTCCCCCAAAAGCTACAAATATCACCAGTTTTATTGCAGGCCGTTGTTCTCTGATTGTTCTGAATAAATTTTTTATTCCTACTCCTTGCAGTTCGATATAATTTGGCTAAAGCAAAACTGAGAAGTATGCAGTGTTCCCTCTTACCACAAATGTTCTCAATGCTTGAAACTAATATAATTAATGTTTAACGTTGTGCAAACTCGTGTGTGTGTGTGTCTCTGTGTGTTCAGCCAGCAGGATCTGTACCGTATACTGAAGGCCTACACCATCTATCGGCCGGATGAAGGCTACTGTCAAGCTCAGGCTCCTGTGGCTGCGGTCCTGCTGATGCACATGCCTGCAGAGGTGTGTGTGTGTTTGGTTACTATTTCTTAAGACAGTAATTCAGTGCTGATCTCTCTACTATATGTATATGCAGTAATGATCCTTACTTTATCAAGTGTCCTTCATTAATAATCTAAGCGGTTTGCTTAAGTGTTAATGTCGTGTACAAGTATCACTTCTGCATGTAATAAAGGAGACAGGAAACCGGTTGCTGTAAATAGTGTTCACACCGATGGAGATAATGTTATCTGATGACAATATGCTTGACTGAAACGTTCTGTGTGTGTTTTAACAGATTGATTGATTGATTGATTGATTTATTTCTCAGCAAGCGTTTTGGTGTCTGGTGCAGATTTGTGAGAGATACCTGCCTGGCTACTACAGCGCTGGACTGGTGAGGGGTTTTTTCAGCAATAATAAATCCGCTAGTGAAAACTAACCCTATTTATATTCAGTTTTATTTTTTATTATTTAGGAATCCATTATTCAAATACTGTGAGACCGGTCTGTTATTAGGCTGTGTGAGATATCCTTGTGTAAAAAATGTTTTTTTTTTTGTGCCAATTGTCAAAAATAATTCAAAACATAGGCACCCATAGCTGGTTTTTATAGCACGATCTGACTGTACAGCGTGAAACCTCCACTCTATAAGGCACCTGTATAATTAGCCACATGTAATTTTCCTCCTTCTTCACCATGCCTCTACACAAAACTTAGGCTGCTGGGATTGGAGTTTTTACAACAAGTCTTTATAGGAAATGTTGCGAAATGTGAACACGCCCAATCAGGAGTCAGTGCTAGACTAATATGGGCCTAATTTGGTAAAATGCTGTCACACTATACATTTTAGGCATTTGTATAACGTGTACTCTCGGTGTTAAATTGCTATAAAAATAAATTTTTTAAAATTATTTTTCTTCTCTTCCAGGAAGCAATCCAGCTTGACGGAGAGATTTTCTTCTCTCTGCTGAGGCGCGTGTGCCCCATGGCCTATCGCCATCTGAAGAAGTTTAAGATCGACCCCATCCTGTACATGACCGAGTGGTTCATGTGCATCTTCTCCCGCACGCTACCGTGGTCCTGCGTCCTCCGCGTCTGGGACATGTTCTTCTGCGAAGGTGAGACGGGGGGAAAAAAAAGAGAGAGAGACGATGTGATCATGCATGCCGTCGGCAAAAAAATTGTTAAAATCTGTGCATCTCTGGATTTAAATTCCAAATTTTAATTTTTTTTTACCATTTAGATTTACACTAAGGTCCTTTTGGTGGCTCAGTGGTTAAGTCACTGGGTTACCGATCAGAAGGTCGGGAGTTCGAGCCCCAACACTGCCAAGCTACCACTATCGGGCCTTTAAGGGCTCTGTATCATGACTGACCCTGTGCTCAGACCTCAACTTCCCGGGATAGGCGAAGAGAAGAATTTCACTGTATTGTAATGTGTATGTAACCAATAAAGGCTTTCTTCTTCTTCTTCTTTTTCTTCACCTTCACACTCGTGTATGTGAAGTGTGGAAGCTCTTTTTGAGCCTGGGTTTAGACCAGAGAACTGATCCTATTGAAAACAGTGGCCTGGGGTTCGCTCCCACCAAACCGCGCGGTACAGTCCACATTGTGTGTGGAAGCTATTCACATACAGAGTATCATGACTGGTTCATCTTGTCCGGTTACTTCCTGTTACTACTTTTGTGACGCTGGGAAAAGGTTACTGGTATGTATATATATATATATATATATATATATATATATAAAACCAGTCTTTCACATTCATAGAACCGGATCACTGTAATTAGCTCAACTTTCTGGCGTGAGTGATCGAGAGTATCGTGAAAAGAAGCAGGCCTGCACTGCTAAAAATCTACGTGGTTTAAATCTATTTGTACGAGAACGGCTCCTCTATGCGGGTGTTTCTGCACAGTGACACGCCGTGCGTCCAAAAAGGGCTCATTGAGTGATGGTTAAAAAAATAGTAAAACAATAACAACAATGGATGAACCCATTTTGCAAACCTGCATGCACAAAAGTGACACTTGTGTAAACAATCCATGGTTCAGAAAGATTTCTTCTATGCGAATGCAAGCCTGTGATTATGAGGCACGTCCACAAACAAGCCTAGGATCGGTCGTGAGTGTGGACTCGAGGATTTGGACTAATGTACTAAAGCTGTGTTTGCATAAGAGGAGTGCGTTTCCTTCTGATGTAAAAAAAAACAAACAAACAATAAAATATATATCCTAATGCAGCATGCTGCAAGGTAGCGATGTATTTCAAACAGCAGAAACTCATGTCACCAATGGAGTGGTGTTCTGAGGATGCACACACAACCAGCGCTTCAGAAGATCGCAGGAGACACAAGGCAGCCATTTTGCCCACATGTATCTATAGTTAAGACATTTATATCAATGTAAGTGAGTACTTACAAGTGTGTATTTGTGTGTGTGTGTGTGCAGGGGTGAAGATCGTGTTCCGCGTGGGTCTGGTCTTACTGAAGCAGATGCTGGGTTCTGTGGATAAACTGCGGGAGCTGCAGGGAATGTACGAGACCATGGAGCGCCTGAGGAACATCTCGCCGGACAGCGTCAGAGAGGAAATGCTGGTTCAAGAGGTCACTACAAACACACGTAGATAACACACAAGAGTTTTATACTTCGGCCAAGCATAAGCTTAAACTCACAATTAATAAGCCATCTACTTCAACCTTGTGCCTACAGTTGCAATCAAAATTATTCAACCCCCACTGCAAATCAAGTTTGTTGTCAAAATTTACAGACTTCCAGCTGCTTGCAATGAACAAAACAAATTGGAGTAGTTCAACGCAATGAATGCTTCAAGTGGTTTCCCTAAAATTCAACTGAAAATGCAACTTATAATGACTTCTCCATTCTCAAAATTATTCAACCCCTTCATGGCAAGCATCTTTAGTACAGTATCTCACAAAAGTGAGTACACCCCTCACATTTTTGTAAATATTTTATTATATCTTTTCATGGGACAACACTGAAGAAATGACACTTTGCTACAATGTAAAGTAGTGAGTGTACAGTTTGTATAACAGTGTAAATTTGCTGTCCCCTCAAAATAACTCAACACAGCCATTAATGTCTAAACCACTGGCAACAAAAGTGAGTACACCCCTAAGTGAAAATGTCCAAGTTGGGCCCAATTAGCCATTTTCCCTCCCCGGTGTCATGTGACTCGTTAGTGTTACAAGGTCTCAGGTGTGAATGGGGAGCAGGTGTGTTAAGTTTGGTGTAGTCTCTCATACTGGTCACTGGAAGTTCAACATGGCACCTCATGGCAAAGAACTCTCTGAGGATCTGAAAAAAAGAAATGTTGCTCTACATAAAGATGGCCTAGGCTATAAGAAGATTGCCAACACCCTGAAACTGAGCTGCAGCACAGTGGCCAAGACCATACAGCGGTTTAACAGGACAGGTTCCACTCAGAACAGGCCTCGCCATGGTCGACCAAAGAAGTTGAGTGCACGTGCTCAGCATCATATCCAGAGGTTGGCTTTGCAGAATAGACGTATGAGTTCTGCCAGCATTGCTGCAGAGGTTGAAGGGGTGGGGGGGTCAGCCTGTCAGTGCTCAGACCATACACCGCACACTGCATCAAATTGGTCTGCATGGCTGTCGTCCCAGAAGGAAGCCTCTTCTAAAGATGATGCACAAGAAAGCCCGAAACAGTTTGCTGAAGACAAGCAGACTAAGGACATGGATTACTGGAACCATGTCCTGTGGTCTGATGAGACCAAGATAAACTTGTTTGGTTCAGATGGTGTCAAGCGTGTGTGGCGGCAACCAGGTGAGGAGTACAAAGACAAGTGTGTCTTGCCAACAGTCAAGCATGGTGGTGGGAGTGTCACGGTCTGGGGCTGCATGAGTGCTGCCGGCACTGGGGAGCTACAGTTCATTGAGGGAACCGTGAATGCCAACATGTACTGTGACATACTGAAGCAGAGCATGATCCCCTCCCTTCGGAAACTGGGCCGCAGGGCAGTATTCCAACATGATAACGACCCAAAACACACCTCCAAGACAACCACTGCCTTGCTAAAGAAGCTGAGAGTAAAGGTGATGGACTGGCCAAGCATGTCTCCAGACCTAAACCCTATTGAGCATCTGTGGGGCATCCTCAAACGGAAGGTGGAGGAGCACAAGATCTCTAACATCCACCAGCTCTGTGATGTTGTCATGGAGGAGTAGAAGAGGACTCCAGTGGCAACCTGTGAAGCTCTGGTGAACTCCATGCCCAACAGGGTTAAGGCAGTGCTGGAAAATAATGGTGGCCACACAAAATATTGACACTTTGGGCCCAATTTGGACATTTTCGCTTAGGGGTGTACTCACTTTTGTTGCCAGCAGTTTAGACATTAATGGCTGTGTGTTGAGTTATTTTGAGGGGACAGCAAATTTACACTGTTATACAAGCTGTACACTCACTACTTTACATTGTAGCAAAGTGTCATTTCTTCAGTGTTGTCCCATGAAAAGATATAATAAAATATTTAGAAAAATGTGAGGGGTATACTCACTTTTGTGAGATACTGTACTAAAGATGCTTGCCATGAAGGGGTTGAATAATTTTGAGAATGGAGAAGTCATTATAAGTTGCATTTTCAGTTGAATTTCGGGAAACCACTTGAAAAATTCATTGTGTTGAACTACTCCAATTTGTTTTGTTCATTGCAAACAGCTGGAAGTCTGTAAATTTTTTTAATCAGTTAGTGTCTGAAACTTGTTCTCAGTAGACATGCTGTTTGTGTCCAGGAAATATATTGCATTCAAAGCTCCAGAGTGTAATATCAATACCCTACTACAGAATATAGACATTTGGACAGGTGTGTGTTTTTGTGTGTGTTAGATTTCATCATCTATACACAGATACCATAACCAAAGGTTCTGTCTTCCTTTTCCTCCAACAGGTCACTATTCTCCCTGTAACAGAGTCTTTGATCGAGAGGGAGTGCACCATCCAGGTGAAGAAGTGGCGCGAGTCTCGCGGTGCCCTGACGCACCAGCCGGGCCGCAGGCTTCACGGCACACGGGACATCCACGAGCAAAAGCGCCGCGCTGCCGCCATCAGCTCTGGGGGAAGCCTGTCCTTCCTGGGTAGCTACATGTCCGCTCCTCCACCCGGCCCCCTGCGCTCCTCTTCCAGCCTCCTTTCTCTTCCCGGCTTCCGGAAATCCAAAAATCCATTCTCTCACAGTAAAAAAAGCTCTTTTTCTGGGCCTTTTGGCCAGGAAACGCATGTGTTTGGAGGCGGGACTCCTATAATGATAACAGCCTCATCCGGGCCACCACGCCCACCCGTTTCTGTAGTTGCCCCGCCTGCTGGAGGCGCAGGAGGACACAGGCCTAGTCCTTTAGTGACGAAACCCCCAACAGCACCAAAATCTCCTGTGTCAAATTCTGGGCCAGTATTAACACCCGACACTACATCGGCGCCGAAATCTGAACCGGAACCAACATTGCCGCCGAAATCTGAGCCGGAACCAAAATTGGCACCAGAATCTGAAGCAGATCCAAAAACTGCACCGGAATCTAAACCAGAACCTTCACCGGTATCAAACTTTGGACCAGAATCTGCACCAAACCCCACATCAGAAGCAGCATCAGTATCAAAATCCAGTAAGGAATCTGCACGTCCCTCGATCCCGAACCAACTCCAGCCCCCTAGAGTAGTCTCGGAGCAAGTTACGCACACGATCCCGTCTCCCACGGCCAACAACATGCCTCTGCCTCTCAGCGAGGACGAGGGCAAGAAGAAGAAGAAGAGCAAGGAGGAGAAAAAGAAAGAGAAGGAGGAGGAGAAGCAGAAGGCGCGAGAGAAGAAGGAACGCGATAAGGCAGAGAAGGAGAAAGCGAAGAAGGAGAAGGAGAGGAAGGAGAAGGAGAAGGAGAGGGCCGAGAAGGAGAAGGAGAGGGCCGAAAAGAAGAAGGAGAAAGGGGGCAAAAAGAAGGACAAAGCCGCAAGCGCCGAGGCGGAGGAGAAGAACGGAGCCGCGGCGGCGAAAAACGTGGCCTAGTTTTCGGAACAAAAGAGGCGAATAGAGCACAAAGGAAGGGATGTTTTTCGTCTTAAAGAGAACTGGATCACGTTTTATGGCTCCGAATCCTCTCATTTACAGTCACATCCATTAGAAGAGATATTAAAACACACACACAGTCAGTCTGTAAATAGATCAATAGGTTATTATTTAGTACGACATCCAACCATAAAACATTCATCCAATCCCTCTAAATCAGGCAGCGACCCCTAATAGAGATCGTCCTCGTCGTAGACTAATCAAGGAGCCCGTATTTATTAACGTGTTGTCTGTTAGCTTGTGCTCGTGCGTGTTTACATGTTCGTGTAGTGGTGTAGTGTCGCTGTTCAGTGTTTCTGACTTGACCTGTAGGAGGCACTCTATCTTTCATCCTTCAGGAAGAAATGAAAAGGTAAAAAAAACTTAAAAAAAAAAAAAAAAAGTGGTCTGGTTTGGCCACTAGAGGGACTGGAAGAGCAGACTGAACTGAAACTCCTGAGGTTTGTTAGAAATGGTACCGTGGTCAGAATAGCGTGACTTCCTGCCCGACTGAATCTCTTTGGCCATCTTCTTAATCTTCATACGTTACGAGTCATTATGCCCGTTCGCTCCGTTTCTGTTTCAACTCTCTCTGATTGTCCGTGTACGTATGTCTCTCTTTGCTTTTGTACATGGGACTAAGGCTGGGCGATACGACAAAGTTTCCTGTCACGGTACACAGACCGCCAGCAGAAATCTGCGGGAAACGTCTTCTGAACGTCTACGAAAATAAATCGCTTAAAAGTGAAAAAGAGAAGCGCGACATGATGGTCGTCGCTTCACAGCTCCAGTTCCAGGGTCCCGGGTTCGATCCTGAGCTCGGATGTAGAGTTTTACATGTTACAACGTTCTTCCCATGAGCGTTCCTTCCAGGTTTTTCCTCCGACCTCCCAAAAACATACCGATACACAAAATTCACCTTAGGCGTAAAGGTTTAAAGACCAAGTACAAGCTGTTGCCAGGAAACCATTTGCTTCCAGTTAGATTAATTTTTTATTTTTATTTTTTATTTTTTTAAGTTTTGAAAACGATATCACAATCACGGTGATATCTCAGAAAAGTACATCACTCATCGCTCAGCCCTAGACTCTGTTATATTTTCTTTTTTTTTTAATCTATATATATATATTTCTATCATTCCCGTGTTTGCTTTCTCTATCTCTCGCTTTCTCTCTCCTCTCCATGTCCCTCTGTCTGTTCGGCTCTCGTTAACCCCGATCCCATTTCCCTCTCCGTTTAAGCTTGAACTGGAATCTCGATACGATACCCGGCGGAGTCGATTGAAAACGCAACATGACTGCAAAATCTTAACGTATAGGGGAGAATTAAACGTCTGAACTCGATTTTGGTGAAAACCTGTTTGGACTTTCACCTCAGACTCGTATTTATTTGCTTGTCGATGAAGGAATTAGTCTGTTTGCACTGAACCCTCTTTATTATTATTATTATTATTATTATTATTATTTTGTATTTGTTTTTGTTTAGTTTTTTGTCCTGAAAGCACCACTAATATTTGATTTGCGTCGTTCTTTCTGATGTTAACGAATTTTCGGTAGCATTAACATCCGAGCTCGTCAGCTTTAGTGCTCGATCGCATTGATGTACAGTTTGTTAATTTAACCAGATGAACAATTATATTATGTATTATTCCTGTTCTTTATCGTATTTTAGACTGAATTATTGCTATTTTTTTCTATGCAAGAATCCAGAGGCCTGCGTGACTGGAAGTGTAGTGGCTTTTAGAGGAAATCGAGGATCTGTTTTAAAGGTTTTTTTGGTTTCTGTGATCTTTTTTTTTGTTTGTTTGTTTTTTTTTTTTGCACATTTTCTTTCCCAAAATTTTGGAGAACAAAACCAAGCAGTAGTTTTGTTTGTTTTGTTTTTGTTTCTTCTTTTTTGGTCTGTTCCCAAGTCACAAACAGGACAGTATTTAGATGCCTGCAAAGGCTGGTTTACTTTCTCACACTTTAAATTCACACAGAGTGTTGACGATCAGCCGAAATGTTTGCTACAAGGCTAACGTAGCTGACGAGTAACGGATCTCGCAAAAATCTTCCGTGAACATGTAATCGTAATCTTAAACAGTGTTGTAAAGTAGCAGGGAGAGTCCAATTTCAAAATGGAGCTATATTATTATCAAAAATAGGTTTCGGAGGCGGGGCCTAAGGAGCAAATCAAACCGTTGCAGTGTTTTTGCTGTGTTTGAATGGAACCCTGGTGCGGTGCGGTTCTTTAGGCAGGCCAGAATACAGCAATCAAACTCGGTTCCAGACCGAACAACTGGTCCAAGAGCATCTGAGTGACCGCAGTGAGACATAGATTAGACTCCGAATCGACTCGACTGCAGGGAGTGATTCAAACAAGCCACGTGTTTTCGGTCGCTGCGATTGAGCTGCTAAACTGGAAATGAAGCCAAAGGACAGAGCTGTAGGGCTGCAGAAATGTTGTGTTCTATCGATTTGGATCAGTGATCAAAAAGAGAAATAAATATTGGATGTGACACAAAGTGTTTTAAACTAGTTATTTATATAGATTTATAATAGGTAATTATCTATACCTTTGTCTATCGCATTTTTTTTTTTTTTTTTAATCATCATTATTATGTGTAGTCTTAAAACAAAGCAAAGGTATCAGTTTCGCTCTCTAATTTGGACTAAAACAGAATAAAGCGTGAAAAAAACAAAACACTTTGGGGGAGATTGTCTTCCGTTAAGTGTTGCCTACGTCAGATTTGAAGCAAACACGTCTTGGCTGGTTGACTAACTGAGATTTTTCTTGAAACTATTCCTTTAAGATTGTTTTAATACGTTGCACCCCATTTCTCAGCATAACTTTTTCTTTTTATTATTATTATTATTATTGAAGTTTGAGTAAGAGTTTTGAGTCTGTACTGTAGAACTATATTACGGGAGGTGTTTTGGCGTCTTCTCGACGAACCACTGGAACATTTCAGACAGCAGTGTGTAGACGTTTCTAAACAAACTCCACCCCTCGAGGCACTCCGCAGTATTACGCAACAAAAAAAACCAACTGATCAGCACTTTGGAAACCGGACTGTACCATCGGGACTCTCTGAGAACATTAATGTGATGATGTGTGACTGTCCAGCTGCACGATGACGTGTTTTCACTGTTGTGATGTTGTGCTGTGTGTTGTGGTTTCTTTTGTTCCCCTCCTCACCTCTAGGTGGCGCCGTTTCTGTTTTCTAAAACCGTGCCTCACCTGCACCACTTTGGCGGCTGTGTTCCAATACTGTTTTTAACACGCCATTCTTCAGTCCTTGGTGTCGTAACGGCATTTTTATCAGAAGAGCGTTTGATGATGTTGGAGACGAGCGTAGGCTTCAGGAGCACAATTTACCCAGAAGGCATTGCTACAGACAAAGACAAACGGGTCCCTGAGGGCGTTTTATAAACCGTGTCGGAACACAGGGTGTGTCTATGCAAACCCTAAAACCCAGAGACTGACTCCTGTGTGGAGCGTTCTTTCATTTTTCTCCGAGGAAACGATTGACGTGGGGTGCAAACGTGAACCCTGTCTGGTTCGGCCACTAGAGGGAGCGGAGGAACAGACTGAACTTCAGAAACGGTACTTTGCTCAGAACTGTCCAGGTTTGGTGACTGAATATTTTGTGACTGAATATATAATAATAATAATAATAATAATCCAGTTTAAACCTCTACAGCTTCAAGCAACCTGATATTGTGATATTAATTGGGGGGGGTTGAAGAAATTAGAATTTCAGAGTCAGAGTTTTAGATTCAGCACTGAAATGCAGCTTTACAACGCGGCATAATTTGGAATCGGACTTGATTATCTCGATTATCTTCCGCCCCCCAACACACAAGAACCAGCAACCCTTTTAAAGACGTGTTTCAATTGGTTTAAGAGCTGAAACTTGGTCAGAATGTTGAATTTATGTATTGAAAAAGCCACACGTGGTATTGGATAATGACTACACACCAAGAGGACAGATCCATACTTTTATCGCTGGAGTGGTCGGTTTATCTTAACAGCAGCCACGTGAATATCTTGAGCTGGTCGGCATGACATCACGACCATCTTGGCTCGTTTGCGGTATAAAAGCGCCAGCTCTCACGATCGGGAATAGGCAAGTGCTGATGTTATTCTTTCATATTTGCGATAATTGCTTAAACTATTATCGCAAATATTTAGCGTATTTACAAACAATACCACAATTTAAAACTACTGCTCTTTTTTTTTTTGTGTGTGACGAGATGTTCGTTATGTTTCAGATTTCAGTGGTCCTGCTCTTAGAACATTTCAAATAAACTACCTTTAGAAAACAAATGTACTTAAAACTGCGTTCTGAACGCGACAAACGTCATATCTAGACAAAGCTCCGCCCACTGAGGCAGCTCATCTAATGATACGCAGAAGATTTTAATAAAGTGTCCGTAATAGTGATATGCTGCATCCTGAATGTTGCGATTTATTATATGACTCATAATCGGCACTTGCTTGGCATTCGCACTTAAAACGTAAAAACCTTAACGAACCCTAAAGCGGATTTACTTTGCTGATCAGAAATTCGCTCCCTCGCCCAGTGTTTCCTCGTTCTGCCGGGTTTTTTTTGTTTGTTTGGAGTGTTCGTTTTTTTGTTTGTTTGTTTTTTTTTTTTATAACTCATCTTGTTTTTTTAAGACTAGCTTTCTTCAATCCCATCTTGTCATATGTCTGTCTCTCTTTTTTTTTTTTCTTTTTTTTTTTTTTTACACCACACCTTGAAAAATAAATTAAATCATAGCTCATCAATTCCTTAACTACAGAGTAGGAAAATGTACACAGTGTATTTAATTAACCATTATGATAGCGATAATAATTGTGATGAATAATAAACCGTAATATATTAAATCCCTCACTGTGTTTGTATTTTTTGGTTTACGGTTGTCTTTTTTTTTTTTTTTTTTTTTTTAAAAGAAGAGTTTGTGGTAACGCTTTCTATGAAGGCCGTACAGTCGAGGCCAAAAGTTTACATACACCCAAGGCTTTCAAACTCGGTTCTTCACAACTCCACACGTTTCATGTTATTATACAGCACCCTATTTATTTTTTTTAGTACAAACTTTGTTATAGATTTTTTTATTTTATGACGTCTACATGATCAAATCAGTACAAAAAACATTTTCGATTCCCAAACATTAGCTTTCTAGCACAAAATTAAATGTTACAGAAAAATGTTTGTATGTCATTAAAGAAAGCAGCATATTTTACGTAAGAGACACTTTTTCAGACGAAAAACACAATGAAGGCTGCTGGGTTTCGCTGCAAAAATAAGAAGCGAGTGCGAAAGTCAAAGTGTCCAGAAGAACTGTGGCTGGTTCTGCAAGATGCTCAATAAAACTTACCAGCTCATTTCCTTATAAAACTGCACACATTGTACCGGAGACTTCTATTTTTATTTATTTATTTATTTTTTGTCACACCGGATGTTGACTTTGTTTCATTTACTACTGTTTACTGCTCTTTACGGTATTTTATTTAAAAATTAGAAACATTTAATTTCATTATTTTGAAGGCATCTTTGCTCTACAGCATTTCTTTGCATGTGCATAAAACTTTTGCACAGTACTGTATATTTCCAATGTGTAGTCAGTTAGGTTGTTTATTTCCATAAGAGGTCGTTTCAAAATAATAGCTGAGACATATTTGTCAGCTTTGAGTCATTGTATCAGATTTTCAGTCGGTCAAAAGTTTACATACGCTTTGTTAGTATTTGATGGCATTGCCTTTTACTTGCTTGAACTTGAGTGAAACTGTCGGGAAAGCCTTCCACAAGCTTTTTTATTTTTGGCCAGATCCTGCCCCATTTCTCCTGACAGAACTGGTATAAACTCTGGTTTGTGAACCACTTTGCTCGGACACACATTTTCAGATCACGCATTTTCTATGGGATTCAGGCCAGGTCTTTGTGATGGTCAATACTTTTACCTTGTTGTCTTTAAGCCATTCTGTTGCAACTTTTGTTTAGGATCATCGTCCTGTTGGAAGACCCAGTTGCGACCAAGTTTTTGAGCTTTTTCCTCCTCATGATGCCATTTATTTTCTAAAGTGCACCAGTTCCTTTTCCGGCAAAAATAGCCCAACAACATGATGCTGCCACCACCATGCTTCACAGGTGGGATAGTGTTCTTCAGATTAAAAGCCTCACCATTTTTTCCTCCGTGCATTGCACTGATCATTATGGTTAAGCAGTTTTGCTTCACCTGACCAGACAACACTCCTCCAGAAGACTTGTGATCACCTGCAAACTTCAGTCTGATCTTTTATTTTTTTTTATACTGGTCTTGGAGTAGGAGCTTCTTTCCTGCACAAACACCCTTCAGATGGACGTACGTACTTTGGTACCTGATGTCTCCAACGCCTAAACCAGGTCCTTTGTTGTTGTCTTGGTGTTGAGTTAATCTGTGCTTCCTTCCTGAACAATACAGTGTCTGTGTGGTCCCATGATTTTTATTTTTGCATACAATTTTTGTATACAATTTTTGTACAGATGTTCGTGGTGTCTTCAGTCGTTTGGAAATTGTTCCTAATGAGGAACTGGAGTTTGGTCCAAAATGGCTCTGGACACTGGCTCTAATGCTAGGCCACAGGTGTGCTCCCAATTACCTCTTTATTATGACAATTGGCCAATCAGAAGTATCCAAAAGTCATTAAATCAATTTCTGGAATCTTCCAGAATGTTTAAAGAGACAGTCAACGTGGTATGTAACCTTTTGAACCACTGGAATTCTCACCCAGTGAATTAAAGCTGAAATAAAAGGATTATTTTAAAATGATTTGATGTGAGTAAAGTAGATGCTCTAATTGACTTGCCAAAAGAAATTGTATGGTAACATGAAACGTGTGGAATTGTGAAAAACTGAGGTTGAATATCTTTAGCCTGGGCGTATGTAAACATTTGGCTTCAACTGTGTACACCGATCAGCCATAACATTAAAACCATTGACAGGTGACGTGAATAGCATTGATTATCTCATTACAATGGCACCTGTCAAGGGGTGGGATATATTAGGTAGCAAGTGAACAGTCAGTTCTCAAAGTTGATGTGTTGGAATCAGGAAAAATGGGTACATGTAAGGATTTGAGCGACTCTGACAAGGGCCAAACTGTGATGGCTAGACAATTCGGTCAGTGCTTCTCCAAAACTGCAGGTCTTGTGGGATGTTCCCGGTATGCAGTGGTTAGTACCTATCAAAAGTGGTCCAAGGAAGGACAACCGGTGAACCGGCAACAGGATCATGGGCACCTAAGGCTCATTGATGCGCGTGGGGAGTGAAGGCTAGTCCGTTTGGTCCGATCCCACAGAAGATCTACTGTAGCACAAATTGCTGAAAAAGTTCATGCTGGCTATGATAGAAACGTGTCCGATCCATGGAGGCCCTACCTCGCAACTTACAGGACTTAAAGGATCTTCCACTAACGTCTTGGTGCCAGAAACCACAGCACACCTTCAGAGGTCTTGTGGAGTCCGTGCCTTGACGAGTCAGAGCTGTTTTGGTGGCACAACGAGGACCTGCACAATATTAGGCAGGTGGTTTTAATGTTATGGCTGATCGGTGTATACAATGACCTATGAATACATTCATAACCTGCTATAATGTATTTATAAGGCATTATATATGTAATTATAATTATTTGTGAAAAATCATTACAGTTTATTTCAGGGTTTATAATGCTGAATAAGTTAATGCATTGTAAGTAGACTTTATAATACAAGATGCTTGCTTTCTTTGTTATTGGTGTTTATAATGTGTCATCAGAGACATCGTGACCAATGTTACTTTGTTTAGTGTGTTCATAAGGTGTTATTTTTCATATGTACTACCCATAATGCACTGCATATTAGCATACGTGAGCTTAAAGCAGCCATTAAACGGTATGACGGCTGTGATTTGATTCTGTCTGTTGATGCATTCCCTTTTGAAACGAGAAATCTGGGAGTTTGCAGACAGGGGCGGGACAAACATGGTGTAGAGGGCATTTGATTGGCCACAGATCAGATGAGTACAGGATGAGTCATTTATAAATGTCACTGTTTTACTGGAAATGATGAACGGTGAAATTAAAGTAGTGACTCTTCTGTGAAAATGTAGCATTTGGTACACACCCCTGCTAAATCAGAAAGTAGCTAACAAACTTTTCTCTTTATTCATTCACAGTCTCTCACGCATTCTCTCTCTCTCTCTCTCTCTCTCTCTCGTATTGCACTCAGGATGGACAGACGCAGGCGTACGAAAGATAAAGGTCGCTTTATTCACAGTTTCTCTCTTTTTATTGCTTACAGAGGAGTTGGTGACAGAGCAAGGCATGAGGGAAGTGAGGGATTGCGAAAAGATGAGGGGAGAGAGGGAGAGAAGAAGGGAATGGTTTCTTTCTGTCGCCTCTCTCCACTCCTCTACTGTCTTGACTTTCTCTTCTCTCTCTCTCTCTCTCTCCATCGCTCCAGCCGTCCCCTTTTTCTCGGACACTTCTCATTCTTTTCTGGTTTGAGTGAGGAAAACAAGATGGCAGACGCTGGATGCTGGACTTTTCTATTGTAGAAGGAAATCCCTCCATTTTGTTTTCTGTTCGCCCACCCACCCCCCAAAAAAAAGAATAAGAATGAGTGATGTAAACAAATCAGCTGTTGCAGCTAGAGCCAAGAGGTGATAAAGAAAAGGAAGAAGAGAGGAAGAAGAGTGACAGGGAAAGAGAGATCGAGACGATGGTAAAATAAGATTTTATTGCAAATCAATCCCTTTTATTTCCCCCACGGACAGACGCCACAGACACGGATATCCTGCACCGGTGTGTTTACGAGACGAGTCTTTTCGAGGAGTGCGTGGAAGGAACGAAGTGCTCGAGAGTAACAAAAAGGATGGAAGCAAGAAAAGGAGGGATAAAGGACGGGCTGGCAGGGCGGAGCAGTTGTGAGGGACGCGCGTTCATCTCTTCTTCTTCTTTACTTCGGCTCTTACTCTTCCTTCTCCTCGCCGTGTGTGATGACGTAGCAGATGTTCTTGTAGTCGACGTTGCCGGCCACATCTGGGGGGAAGGCGGCCCACAGGTTCTTCATCTGAGAGAGACCGAGAGAGGAATTACTTTTTTTTAAAAATTTTTATTTTTATACAGTAGATAGATAGAGAGAGAGAGAGAGAGAGAGAGAGAGAGAGAGAGAGAGAGTACAACAACAGGGTGGTGTGATGAGGCCTGAAGTTGATTATTTTCCAATAACAGCAGGTTCTGAAGGGTTTTATTCCTTCATTACAGCAGCTATTTCCCAATGATTACAATTTTTAAGATTTATTAAAGAACAACGTGCTTTTTTTTATTCGTTCATAGTTACGTTTAATGTTATGGAAGATCCGCAAAATAAGTTACTTCCTGTTCTCACTTACGTCATAGCAGTATAAAGAAATAAACATTCGCTCTTGTCACCAGCCAATCCTTTTTCTCTTTCTTGAAGTTAGAAGTTGATAATTATAAAAGTTAATAATAATAATAATAATAATACAAAAAAAACAAAAAATGCAGCTTGTCATGTTACCGAGAAACCGCAAAGCATAAACTCGACGGTCCTGAAGACTTTGTGCCATGCAAAAAGTGCTAACACTAGAGACTCCTTCCATAAACCGTAAAATAAACATCTCCTTAGAGAAAACCTTCAATCTTCAGTATCAACGATTACACGATCACAACAATTCTTTCATCTGTTCATTATTAGAGTTTCTGTGAATGAGGTGTTATTATAGAAACCATCACGTCAGAGCTGCTGTTATAGAAAATTATTTGACACTGCACGATCCAAAAGGGGGTGCAAACTTTTGCACTCGGATGTACGTAAGGTAGCCACCGGTACCCTGGTTGTATATATAAATGCGCTATTTAGCACCTCAAATCGAACAGCAGGTGCTACTCGTGAGTATGTTGTATGAAATGGCAACCGTTAAGGCGTGTGTTATTTATAATTCAAGCTGTAATCTAGTGGCAGATGTCGGATGATGTTTTGAGCTCACCTCCTCTGCGGAGAACCTGTCGCACTGAGTGGTCAGAAGCTCCTCCAGGCTGCACAGGAAAAATAAAAGTTGTTACAATATTGTTATCTTTTTCAATTAAACTGTGTGATTTTATATCATCAAAGTTGCATTTGCTTATACTTACAACTGCTTCTTAATGGTTCCTGTGCCCTCGGGGTCCAGGACCTTGAAAGCGGACACGATGACGTCCTCGGGATCAGCGCCTGGACACACCGGACAAAGCCATGCTCGTTGTATTACACTGAGCAGTGTAGGTGTGTGTCCTGTTTACTGAGAGCTTGTACACTTTAATAATGGTGTGTGTGTGTGTGTGTGTGTCTCACCCTTCAGCTTCTCTCCGAACATGGTGAGGAAGACGGTGAAGTTGATGGGGCCGCTGGCCTCCTTGATCATGGCCTCCAGCTCCTCATTCTTCACATTCAGCTGGCCTGCAGAGAGAGAGAGAGACACAGAGAGAGAGACACACAGAGAGAGAGAGACACACAGAGAGAGAGAGACAGAGACAGACATTAATAAACCCCGAAGGACTCTCTGTGTTCCTCACTGCCTGAAAGTTCACACAAGACACGTTTACTTACTTACTACTTCCTCCCTCCTGTCCGTCATTCTGTCTGTCTGACATCTGTCCATCTATACATTTATCCATTTGTATCCATGTCTACCTACCTGTCTGTCTCTGCTTATCTGTAGCTTTGTCTATTTGTCGATCTACTTATCTCTTGCTTTGTTTGTCAACCTGCCTACCTGTCTGTCTCCCTGTCTGTCTGTGTTTTCTCTCTGCCTAGGGTTAATCTATGCCTTGGTCTCTCTCTGTCTGTCTGTCTGCCTGCCTGACAGACCGATTACCTATCTATCTATTAATATAGCTATCTGTCTGTCTAGATGTCTGTCTGTCTTCTACCTGTCAGCCTTATGGCTTGGAGTCTCTAGCTGTCTGTCTACCCATCTGTCTGCTAGTCTGTATCTTTCCATCTGTCATTCTGTCTAGGTTTGGTCTATGGCTTATTTTTCTCTCTGTCTGCGTTTATCTACCCATCTGTCTATCTGCCTTCAGTCTCTCGCTTTCTGTCTACGTTTAGTCTATGGATTAGTCTATAGTTTATCTGTCTGTCTGTTTACCTACCTATCTGTCTATCTGCATTCAGTCTGTAGCTTTCTGTCTGTCTTTCTGTCTATGTTTAGTCTATAGCTTATCTGTCTGTCTGTCTCTCTGTCTGTCTGTTTACCTACCCATCTGTCTGTCTGCTTAGAATTAGTCTGTAGTTTAATTTACCTGTCTGCCTGCCTGTGTTTTTTTTTTTTTTTCTCAGGTTAGTGTATGGCTTGTTGTCCCTTTCTGTCTGTCTACTCATCTGTCTGTCTTTCTATCCACCCGTCTCTCTTGTTCAGGTCGCCTCCGTGTTCAGTTCTTACCCATTGAGGCCAACACGTCCCTCAGGTCGTCCTTGCTGATGATCCCATCTCTGTTCTGGTCAATGATTGTGAAAGCCTAGCAAAGTTACAGGGGACAAGTTTGTATTATTTTCAGCTCTTCTCTTGTGCATTTAAATCCATCAGAGTGTGTTTTCGAACGCCGCCTCTCTGCCCTTGCTTTGTGCTTTTAAAATCTTATGAAACCCAAGAAGACCCTCAGGACCTCAGATAACAGCTGCGCACCCTTCCTTCATCTCCTTCACACACACACCCACTCCCTTCAGTTTCTCAGTCAGCGCAATATGGCAAATCAGATCCTGCAGTAATGTCAGGAATCTCCTCACTAGTGGTGGTGTCACTTACACACACACACACACACACACACACACACACACACACACACACACACACACTGAGTTTCCTTACTTAGTTCATACACTAAAGATACACGATTAACCTCACACACAAACAATCCCTGTTATCTTTTGTTTTATTTCATTTTATTTATATTACTTTTATTATAAAAACTTTAAAATAAAATACACCATACACAAGTTCAGTGAGTTAACACAAATCTCTGTATATACACAGCACAGTGACGGTCAAATGAGACCGGAATGTCAGGAACATCAACGTTTACCTCATAAATGTTGGTAAAACACTACAAAAAGACACAGTGCTATTAGAATGGCACTGTAATTAGACTGACAGTTGTGTTCAAGCTGAGGAACGTCAACAAGATGTCACTCAGTTAGCGCTCGATGCTAAGTGTAACTGCAGTACCATTTGAATCTTTTCTTAGTAATTTAACACCACATCTGAGGTAAACGTGGTTGTTTTTGACATTTCTGTCTCATTTCCACTGTCACTGTGCTGTGTAAAAAGGTCCTAGCTAGCTAAATAAGTAACGTCAAACATTAGCTAGCTACGGCTACACAACTGAGATTTGTGCTAAGTCATTTACTGAACTCACTGAACTACTTCTGTCTCATTCTTGTCACTCTGCCTTTTCACTTTGTGTAAAAAAAAAAAAAAGTGCTAGCTAGCTCAGTCTTAGCCTCAGTCATTTGCTCACTTGGGCTCAATTGCTAGCAACAGTGTTCTTTAACAACTTGAGAGAGAAAGTTACATTTGAATAGCAGTAGGACTAAAGTTTCTTTCTTCATTCATTTGCTGTGTGTGTGTGTGTGTGTGTGTGTGTGTGTGTGTGTGTGTGTGTGTGTGTGTGTGTGTGTGTGTGTGTGTGTGTTTGGGGGCACCTCTTTGTACTCCTGGATCTGGCTCTGCTCGAACATAGAGAACACGTTGGAGGATCCCTCTCCTCCACCTGCCCTCCTCTTGGCCTTCTTGGGTGCCTGTGGGTGCACAGGTCTCAGGTTTAATACAGAAGTCACACACACCCACACACACACACACACACACACACACAAGCATGCTCACTGTGTTTCTCACAAAGGAACACCAAACAGACGTTACAGATCTGCATCATTAGCTACACACACATTTCCTCTGCTTATTCCCAAGTGAAAATCCAGCTTTTTTAAAAAAAATAGATTTGACTAGTTTTTGAAAATATTTATTTATTTATTTGTTTGTTTATTTATTTTCAACAACCTTTTCTAAAAGATCACCGTATAAAAGTCACCAGCCATCTCCAAAATCTCCCCGGAGTCTCCTAAATCTCCTAAACTATCAAACTCCTCAACTGGTTTGTTTTTAAGATTATTTATAAATATCTTCTACATTTCAGTTGCATAATTTTCTTAACCTATTTAACATTTTATTCCGTTTTATCTGACACACACACACACACACACACACACACATATAAATAAGATATAAAGACAGATGTAAATATCGAAATAAAAACTAATCAGTGTGGTCCTGAGGACTCTTACGTTAACATAATCTTCTGCTCCTGCAGAAATGTTTCCACACAGAAAACAAGTGCACAGGTATTATTATTATTATTATTATTATTATTATTATTATTATTATTATATTTTAGTTCCCTGTTAATGTTTCCTCAAAGGTATGATGATGGTCCTAGTGGTCCAGTTATACACCTTAAGTGACTTTTTTAACTTGTACTACATCCTCTAGCTAGATTAACTTTTAAGTTTGTTCCCTTAAAGGTGCAGTTTAGTACCCTTTACCCGAGAGCTACTCCAGGTTGAGGTTGGAAACTAGGTTCACTTACCAAAACCAAAAAGCTAAATTCTTGGCTAGATTTTTATTTTTTTTAAATTTTTTTAAGAAGTACAAAAGAGCAGCTTAATTGAGCCTGAAGTTTGTGTCCTTACTGTTTAGGTAAAACTCGTATGAATGCCGGCGCGCGAAAGCGATACCTTACAACGTCATACAAATGGAATTGTACGAATAATTATGACAAGCTCTAACCCCGCCCCTCGCCTTAACCTTCACCGTCCCATAAATTTTCACATGCGCCTCACTGTAACATTTTGTATGACATGAATTTTTTTTATGAGCGTTTAAAAAAAATAATAATAAAAAAATTTCTAAATCAAAGAATGTCTTAGAAATTGTTCATCCTGTCCCGGTTTTGGCGAAGCGTACGTCCACGTGCACGAAAGAATCCAAGAATCCGAAAAAGCGTTACAAAAAAAAAAAAAAAAAAAACCCTGTCGAGAGCTTCAAGGATGCTTCCAAGCAAAGTTCGACATGTTCTTACTCACCATGTTGAGACGGTGTGTATGTGAAGTTTAAGAAGCTCAAAGAAGAGAAGACTGTGTGAAGCCGCGTCTGGGCCTCGTCCCCCAGGGGGCTTATATACCTCCCGGTGTCCTCTAATTATAGCCCTGGCCTTAAGTTTGGCTTGACGCTGAGAAGATGGACTGAATGGATGGAGGGATAAGATTTTGGGGGGAAGGGGTGATGAAGGGACAGAAGTAGGGATGCTATCGCCTTACGCACTCTCAGAAATAGCCGCCAGTCTTGGAATGGGGGCCGAATCCGATACTCCGATACAAAGTGGACTAATATGGCCATGACAGAAATGACCCAGCGTCCCCGTCCGACCGGGCGTCCACCCGTCCCTCCTCCTTCGGACCCAGCCCTTCTTCCACCTCTCCGTCAGTGTAATCCCTCGCCTGTATTTTTGGTCTGGGAATTTCACTTTGCCTTTTAGTGACGTGACGTTTTGTATCTTCAGCATCTGAGCACTATGGGTTTATATTTTCACACACTGAAAGTGCTGTGTGGTGCATCCATATATCATTAAATCTATATAAAGTATACGAAGATGCAAGGTCTATATATAGCTACATAAAGAGATATTGATGTACTGAATATCAATGTATTATTTACATGTATATAGCCGACATATTTAAGTAAAAGGATCTAAAGATATATAGTGCAGTAAATATACGTTCTGGACACCTTGTAGTTGAGCATTTTCATTTAAATGACGTCACTAATATAAATTTGAAAAAATAACCAAGGAATAAGGGAATGAAGAAATGTCTGTTATTAAATGTTTAGTGAATTAAGGAATGTTAGAAATGACACTTTGGTTGGAACGATATAGCTCTAGAAAAATCTTTATCGCTCAGATTACACACCACGTATTCATGTTTTGCGGTTAATACTAGCGCTGTCTATCTAGCGAGTCTTATATCTGTACGCTCAATGGCTTTACCGTGTAATAAAACACTCATTTAAAGATAAATTAGGTTTTGAGAGCAAATTTCTTCCAAGTTTAGCTTTGCTTATTTAATTGCTCTTCTGTATCCCTGCATTGCTTCATCTCTGGCATGAAAACACAAAATTCATGCATGTTTAAACTAATAACACTGTGTGGGTGTGGTGGGGTGGGGTGGGGTTTGTGGGTTGGGTTGGGGGGATTTCCCAGGTGCTTAAGTTGATTTTCTTGGATATTACCAACTGCGTGTAGTTCACGCCTACAAGATTGTCAGGTTTTTAACTTTATGAGGTGACAAAAACTGTAGACTGACAAAGCAGATTTTATTTGGTGGATAAAAAAGGGCAGTCAGTTCTTTCTTTTAAAATGGAAAAGAGAAAAAAAAGAGTTTAGACTCATGCAGTAATACACAAAATATAATAATGAGGCGAGATTCAAATAAACATCTAATTGTAACTGAACATCATAAGAATATTGAGGTTTATAGTGATTAATAGTTAAAATTAAAATAACACTGCTGCCATAATAATAATAATAATAATAATAATAATAATAAAGATTCGTCTGCTTCTGCGTCATATTTTCATACCTTGATGCATCATTTTGCAAACTCATATCGCTACTCACTCTTTACTAAATTATATTTATGATTTAATTTAAATCTCACACAGAAAGCGTGAAGCCTGTGTGACACTTCAGGAGGGAAAAAAACACTTTATAAAAACCTTAAATAGTGAATAACAGAGACTATCTGTGTGTGTTGAAATTTCCAACACACACAGAAATGTCCAAACAGCGGCTAATTTCAAGGTATTTCTTGACTTTTTTTTTTTTTTCCCCAGAATTTTTGCTAGTTTATTTAATGTTAAAGGCCAGTTTCTTATGAGATAATTAGCATACTGTTTTAATTTATCACCGGAAAATCTAAAAATTCTGATTTATCAGATGTTAATTTAAAATAATCTCTACACAGATCGTGACCCATTCCCTGAGGATAATGCCTGTATTTAGTGGCCACGTCTTAAGTGTGTCCCAATCAAAAATAGGTTTAATGTCCTTCCCAGTATAGAGACGCAGACGAAGATCCCTCCTATGGCTGTGTCCATATTCAGGGTCTCCTCTCTCTCTCTCTCTCTCTCTCTCTCTCTCTCTCTCTCTCTCTCTCTCTCTCTCTCTCTCTCTCTCTCTCTCTCTCTCTCTCTCTCTCTCTCTCTCACTCTCACTCTCGGAGTGAAAGTTGATCTGTGGTAGTGTGAAGCCGGCCACAGCTGTGTGTGCCAGTGAGGATTAGCTGAGACAAACGAACGGAGGGGATATCGCGGAGAGATGGTGGCGACTGCAGGAATTCCTCAGGGGTGTGTTTTGGGGGTTTTATAGTTGTGTGTGTGTGTGTGTTTGCAGGGAAGCAGCTGAGAGGCACCAAAAATAGCAAAACAAACTGCTTGTGAGTCTCCTTGTCTTCTTTCTCTTTAATAACACTCAAATAGCGTTGCCCATTACCACAGGGTGATCCTGTGATTTACATTTTATAGAAACACTCGTGTTACATTTATTTATTGTTATCAATTCACCAATCCAGCTTGTCTTCATCTGAGTGTAGATCCATATAAGCAATCATGAGGCCTAAAATTCCTCCCCATGCTCGGGAATTAGAGGAAACGTCACTCTACACTAACATCTCCATTTTGGATCAGATTTTTAAATTCTTCATACACTCTGGTGACACTGGACCAGCGCTTTTATGTCTGGAGAAGGTTGTTGTTTTTGCTTTCTGCTAGCCACCTGTCACACTTCCTGTGACCTCTGACCTCCATGTTTAACCTTTGACATCTTTTGCAGATGTCACTGCACTGTACTGGAGGTTTATGGTTGTCATGTCCCTCTGTAACCACGGCTCGGTCTCGAGTGAAACAAATCAAGTGCGTTGAACTAATTCAAACGTTTGAAAATAAAAAAAAATACCTGTCTCCTGAATGGTTATATAGCTGATATAATGTAAGGGCGAACGGGACGCTTTCAGGGTTTCTGAGAGGAATTTAAGTAATATTCATAAATGCTAATAATCTCCATAGCAAAAGCTAGCTAGCAGGATAACATGAGCTGACTCATCAGGATTTCCTTGGAGGACTTTAAGTCATATTTACTGTATACATGCTAATAATCGCCACAGCTATTACTAGCTAGCAAGATAGGATTTCTGAGCTATTCTTAAATGCTAGTAATCGCTGTAGCTGAAGCTAGCTAGTTAGAGTACACAAGCTAATGTTAGGATGTCTGAGAGGAATTTAAGTCATTCAACTGATTTGAATCAAATAAAAATTTTGAATATAAAAGTATCTAACTATAAAATAAGAATTCAGGTATTATAGAACTTTTTTTCTCATACACAGTAAAGCACTCAAAATCTGTATTTACCTCTGAAAGAAAGACACAACTGTGAACGTCATATAAAGTTTATTCATATGTTTTGTGACATTTTATTTGAATGAGGTAAAAAAAAAAAAAAGATAATAATAATAATAAGGTTTACAATCAAGAAATTAATGAATATCATAAAACTGACCAAATCAGTTTCATTCATATTTTCCATTTGGTTAAACGAATGTTTTAGCAGAAAAACCTGAACTGATAAACCGTATTCAGAGAGAATAGCTCCCCCTGTTGGCCATTAAATTATCGTCACACTTTGCTCGAACAGTCTATGGCTTGCAATTCAGACTTTAACAGCCAGTTATATTCATTCATATTAAACTGCATATGATGATTACATTGTTGTAGAACAGAAACAACACGTTATAAATGTAAAAATATATCGGTCAATCTTTCAATAACAGTCTGATCAAGAAAGGCATAAAGCTCCAGACTAAAGAGTGTGAAGTAGCAGTGGAGAATGAAACCTTAATGATACACAAAGGAAAGTTTATCAAGCGTCAAATATGAGGTATTTTACTTGCAGTAAGCTCTATGGAGAGGTGACTCGATGGTTACTCTGTAATATTAATGCTTAACATAAATGTAAAGTAAATGAGAAAGTCCTCTATAATGAGCTTTAGCATCAACTTTCTCAGTAATACTGAATTACAGGTACAGAAGGGTTCTGAGTTCTGACTGGTTTAATAAATGTAATACTGTAGATTAAAGGAATCTGGTTTCAATGCTACCTGTTATGTGGAGTAAATCCAAACTTGGTTAAAGGCCAAAATATTTAATTCCCATAATGTAGGCAAAGATGTTTGCTGAAGTTTGTTTCGAGCCACAAGGTTAATAACAACCGATTAAAGGTTACAGCGACCGATTTAGCGCTGTGCAAACCGCATGCCTAAATCATTACACACCCTCGCTCTAAAATATATATGGATCATGAACACCTTTTGTACACCATTGGTATATTTGGTCCAAAAATGTACAAGCTTTGTGTTCACGGCAGTTGCTCCCTGGAATATATTAACGTTAACAAGCCATGAATTTCACAGTTAATAAACCATAAGTAATAATAACATAATAATAACAAAATTAACACATGTACTAATTGACATTTGTTTAAATGTTAATGAAATACACCTGCACTGACTGTTTATTCAATCCACAACTCAAAATAAGTCCACATAAATGAGCAAAAATTCAGTTACAGCATGTTCAGAATATAAATGTTGAGAACTTTCTGAACTCTGGTCTACAGGTATAAATATTAAAACTTGCTTCGGCCTCAGGATCAATTTTGCCTGTTAATAACCGCAAACTTGTTCTTTAAGTTGTTCCTGTCAGTCACTGTGTGCTTAATTGTACCCATTGGTTAATGCAGGTGTTGATTATTTGGCATATTTGGTTTATTATTTAAAAAAAAAAATTTTTTTAATCAATTAATGTGTCAGGAAGTTCCGAGCTCGACGAGTGCTGTTTTCACGTCATGTACTTTAGCTTACACTGCCATGTGTCTTTGTATCCGTTTTGGTCCTCTCTCTGCACCAGATCTGCCTTGGTTAGTTGCCCTACTGTGATCACCTATTCTATGTTCAGTCCTTGATTTATTTGTCTATTTATACTCTCTTGTGTCAGTATTTTTGTGAGGTTTTATCATGCATTTATTGTCTTATTAATTCCATGTAATATCCTGAGATGTCTATATCTTCCAGGTTTTCACCCTCACCTGTTTTTCTCTCTTATGATTGTGGATTTTCCTGGTTTAATGTTGCGTGCTGGTGCTCTGAGCGCTACTTGGACCCCTGATATCGCTTCATGGATAGCCCTTAATAACTTACATGTTCAGTTTACGCACTTGCATCATGCCTCCACTCATTGCATGTTATGTGCTGTAAGTGTGAGCTACTTTGTTAATCTTACTAATGGTGTATTAATGCTGATGTTCATGGCTAGTTCATGTTAACTATTGTGTTAAGTAATGTCAGTTAAGGGAACCTGAAAACCTTTACCACGTCTAATATATGTCTTGGGTGGTCTACTATAGTTTGGGGTAAGAAGAAAAATGAGCTCGTGTCCTGGTTAATCGTTGCGTTTCCAGTTTCCTGTTCTGTTTTGAGAACCGAAATCTAGAAGTGGGCTGTCGTGAGGCATTCAGAACAGGAAGAGAGAAAAATCTTCAGGATCATTTACTGTAAGTCACAGCACAGCTAGAATCTCTCTACTCACTTCCTTAGATACTTCCTTAGTATCACCTTCTCTTTTCTGTTGCCTGAGAATACTTCAGCTGAATCTCGTTTGTAATATTTAAAGCGTTCTGTAATCATGACATGCAGAATAAAGGAGATTATTGAAGATTATTAAAGAATCCGCTATTTCACATTGAGACAGAAAAAAATCCAAAGACTTAAATCACCCTAGATCGATAAGATCCTCTTCGATATGGCCCGCCTCTTGCTGTTTCTTCTTCAGCCAATCAGCTCTCACCTGCTTCACCTCGTTTCCGTAATATTCGTGCAGTTTAACAAATTCCTCCATCGGATCGAATCCCACTAAAGGCCACTCCCCGTACTTAGGGGCGGGGCCGTTTAGAGGCGTGACGTGGGCGTTTCTTTTGGGCCAGTGTTTTGGTGATCGTTTATTAGCCGATCTGATTGGCACAGATGGAGCGTGGTGGGTGTGGTGGCCAGGGTAGGCGTGGCTCGCACTGTAGCTTCTCGTCTCTCTGTGTGTCGGCTGAGCCAAATACGGTGATCCTGCGTAGAAAGCGGCGATGACGGAGCTAGACATTTTCACACAGGAATCTGTCGATGTGGAAGAATGCGAAGAATCGCAGAGGCTTTTCCCTTCTTTAGCTTCTGTTTAAGAAAAGAGGGGGAATAAAAAGAGAATAAAATCCAGATCAGTACGCTCTTTATGGGACCATGAGAACTTTAGAGCTGGATCTTTAGCTCAGGAGACTTAACCCAAGAATGTCAGCACAGCCATTAAAACTAGGAATTTAGCCCAGGAACAGAAATTTACCACACAAACTTAAACGCAGAACCTTTTCTCAAGAACTTTAGCCCAGAAAATTTAGCTCAGGACCTTCATCCTGAGAACTTTATCCCAAGAACTGTATCCCAGGAACTTTAGCTCAGGACTTTATCCCAAAAACTTGAGGCCAGGAACATTAGCTCAGGACCTTTATCCCAGGAACTTTATCCCAAGGACTGTATCCCAGGAACTTTAGCTCAGGACCTTTATCCTGAGAAATTTATCCCAAGTACTTCAGCCCAGGAACTCTAGCTCAGGAACATTAACCTAAGAACTCAGCTAAAGAATTTTAGTCCAGGAACTTAAACCCAAAAACTTTTTTCTAAGAACTTTAGCCCAGTAACTATAGGCCAAGAACTTGCATCCAGAGACTTTAGCCCAGGAGCATAAAACCCAGGAACCATTAGCTCAGGATCTTTAAACCCAGTTATTTTTGCCAAGGAACTTAAACCCCAAAACCAAAAAAAAGAAAAAAAAAAAAAGTTCTGGTACTTTAGCCCAAGAACTTAAACCCAAGGAACTTAAGCTCAGGAATGATAGGTCAGCAACTTTAGCTCAGAAACCCACACATTTGAAACCCAAAAATCAGCTATAAGCAGATATCAGTCTAGACGGTTAAGGAACCATAAACTGATCATATTGTTATACTGTTAATACTGTTATCCCAAGGCTCTTGTTGCTAACCTTGGTAAAGGTGTGCGAGGTCTCTGACGAGAAGTGAGATGTAGATGTGGCTGGCTGACAGGAGGGCGTTCACCCAGCTCTTTTGGCTCGGCTGATCGTCTGCGGCGAGCTGATAGGAGCGAAGGCCCGGGCCGGTGAACACCAGAGAGAACGAGACGTCTGAATCTCCGGTTTGAACGACGCAACCCTCGAGCACGATCACGCCGAGGAGGCCGCGGTCAGCCGGGCGCTCCTGATAGAACAGCAGATTCCCCTTCAGGACAAACCAGCGGCGCAGGTACGACGTGTTTCTCCCTCTCTGAGGAACGCACACGGAGAGAAGGATATTCATCAGACTGATAGATAAACAGATATATATATTTTTTTTTTTGATAAAGGAGGAGGAGATGTTTGACGAGCGCTTTGTAACAGTCAGAGGTAAAACTGTAACTTTACGTTTTACGACAAGAAAGAATCGGGATGTTTCTTTTAGTAACTTCAAAAGAGAGAGAAGTAAAGAAAGGCTGGTGAGAAAATGACTTTATAGCTGCTATAATATAAATAATACAGAAACCTAACCAGTTTCATGGACATTCAAACTCTTAATGTTAATTTGCAGAGAGGAACATGCTGTCCTGGGAAAATGATGAACTTCACGGTGATCGAACGACTGCATCTCACCACTATGCTGCTGATTATTTTCCTATAACGGCACACCTTATCGTGTTTTATTCCTTATACATATACTGTACATATGCGCTGCCAGTCAATAGTTTTGAGCAACTGTTAATCTTTTATTACACTTTCCTCAGTGTCGCAGACAAAACTAATAAGAGCATAGCAACATATGAAGCAGCTTTTAGATCGTAATAAATCTGACACTCGGCAGTTTTAGTATTATTTTGCAATTAGACCTGGATTCCCACATATACACACATTTCTGACTTACATTTTCTTAAATTATCTTTGATTTACTACGCAAGAAAAAGCACATTTCTATTGGAACATAACATATTAATTTTTTTATTTTATTTTTTTTTACCAGAATCATATAACTTACTGTAATAAAAAAGCCTAATGTATCAAAATATATGCAAATCTCCAAGAGAAATAAAAATAATTTTAAAAAAACAAAACCTCCCAGTGCTAACCTGGTCGGCGGTGTCTCTGTCTCTGTGGCTGAACTGATGGAAAGTGAAAGAAGACGCCCGAACTTATAACCACGGCCACGACCGACAAGTTATTGTTCCGAGATTTTGCAGTGTAAAGTGAAGAGGTTATTACAGGACATTTCCTCTGCCATCAGTTACCAAATGTCACGTAGGACGTGACAGAAGAGTCCGTCAATCATTGCATAAGACTTCTCAAAAGGTTCTCAAAACATTCCCACCCTTTAATGCGTTCCAGATCTATTGAGCTGAACATGCAAAGCATGCAGTAGCATTTAAAAACAGCTATGCATGAAGGAGAACAGGTTTTTCAGAATGTAAACTGCAGAGGGGAAAGTACACGTTATGATTTACAGTCATGCACAAGACCTCAATTGTAAATTTAGCTTGGTTTAATTAGTTAAAAAAAAAAAAAAAAGGGGGACAGTAATGAGGGCGAACGATCAGACTCGCAGACGTCCGTGCTAATTACAGACCCAACGAGTTAAAGTGATAACGCAGCCGAAATAAAGAAGCTATACATTCCTTCAGTTTGGTGTGTTTTAGTTTTGTACGTTCACAGCCTCCAGTTTAGCATCATGCAAACTGCACGTCTTATATAAGATAACTTTGTTGTCTTGTACATAATCCGAGTAACTAAACAGGACTTGACACACGGTTGATGAACCTTTTTATAGAGATATCCCTCTTTATCCACCGGTGAGGTGCAGGACAGGTAGTGGGTTAAGATTCTGCGGTGGATCTTCATCACAAAGCCGCCTGGATCATGTGAACTTACTGGAAAAGAACAAAAAAAAAAAACAACAACAACGATTAAGGACGATTAGTGTGAATTAATACAGATGCTTTATCTTAGGGGTTCACAAACTGTAAATCCCACTGACCCTTTTTTACGTACAGATTTCTTTTACAAACATAACCCAGGTATTTAAATATCGGGCTCATTTTTCTAAATGTGTACAATAATATTTTGGCTATTTATTAGATACACAGACATTTTTATTCCTGATCTTTCCACCAGCAGAAGACATTAGGGTCCAAGTTGACATTATAGGCTGAATTATTATTATTTTTTTTTTTTTAGTTATTTTGAGTCGAATCAGCATGGTAATGTGAATGTAATGACGATATTACAACTCAATAATACACATAATAGCTTTGATAATGGTGGTTTGTGATTTCCAGAGCTGTAATAGAAGTTTTTTTTCAATATTGTGGACCCCCCACCCCGGCTGTGGTTTCCTGGACCCCGCTTTGAAAACCGCTGCTTTAAAGTACTGTATATGTAGAAATTATAACATTATACGATTATAATATGAAATACTAAACTATAGATAGGCAAAATACAGTATGTAAGGAATAAAAGTCAACAGTGTGGTGTGATCGATTACTTTCCTCTCACAGCACGTCCCAACGTGTTTTATTCCTCTTATACCGCATCAAATTGCCAACAATTAATTTTTACTCTTTTTTTTTTTTTTTTAAATGAAAGAATGATGTCGTGATTTTTTTATTTTCATTTTTTTATAGTTGTTTAATGTTGTGGAACATCTGCAAAACAACTTAGTTCCTGTTCTCACTTACGTCACAGCTGCTATAAACGGCAATAAACTCTTGAAGTAAATAAACCCCTTCGCCCTGAAGACGTCGGAAAACTCAAAGTTACAGCTTTACCTCTGGCTGTTACAAAGCGCTGACACTGGAGACTCCTTCCATAAACGAAAACATCACCATATCAACAATGACGCACGTTTTGTTTCTTTGTTAAACAACAACACTTTTTTTTTTTTTTTTTTTTTTTTACGGGTTTATTATTAGTCTTAGATTACGTGAACCGTCCGCCGTTCAAGTCCCTGTGAATCAGCTGTTACTATGGAAACGATAACGTATCAGAACGAGCGCATTAACACAAACCTGTGATTTTCAGCTGCGCTGCTGTCCGAGCTGCTGCTGTAGAGAATCAACCGGCACCTTCTGACCAATCGGAATCCAGCATTCGACATTGTCGTGGTGTAATGTAAAATAACTGAACGCTGTGCATTTGTGCATTTTATACACATCCTAAAAATAAGTGTTACGTAATAACTGTTCGCTGAATCTAAATACAAAATAATTACTAAGTAATAATACCATTAAACATGATCAATATTATTGATCAGTCAGTCAAATGACTGCAGCATGCCTGAGTAATAACAGTATTTATCATGGCGTGTGCTTATCTATTTCTATGTTGTTGTTGTTTTATATATATTTCTATTTATTTCTATACTGACTCATTCTTACTATGTTAAACAAGTGTTAAACCATGAATTAACGCTCAGCCTGTGGTGTACATCCACAAAAAGAGTCAACCCAGTGGGAATTAATGTACAGGAATCTGGGTCTGTAACTAACTTGGAAAGATATTTATATTATAAATTATTATAAATGTTACAAATATTATTATCTCTATATTAAAGAACACCTTGGTCCATATTCTGCACCAGAATACATTTCTCATTAAACTATACCATAAACATGAATTTATGATATATATAATGGAAATGCTCTGCCCATATTGCCCAGTTTAATATATAATATGCTCATGCCTTGGAATTCAATGGAAATTGCCTGGATGGTCCCTTTAACAGAACATCCTGATAGTTTAAACTTACCTGTATTATTGTCCTTATGCTCTGAATATGCTCTTCGAGGCCATTTTCAGACGTGAAAGGCGTCAGTTCGGGTCAGTAAAAGTGCTCTGTTCATGACACGGTGCGCTAAACAAGCAAGAGATAAACAATAAAGATATCTTCAGGTTTCATGTTACCGGCGTTCTGACTTCACCTGGCCGAATCCCAAATAACTGTTTATTGACGATGTAGTGCACTAGGTAGGGCGTAGAACGCCATTGTGTCACACACTATGGAGTGCAGTGGTGTAGTGGTTATGGAGTAATTCGCCTCTCGAGCAGAGACCTGTGTTGAAATATAAATAAACGCGTCCGACTCCGACCCAGTTCCTGGTAACCAAAAACCGCTACGCTGCGACGGCTGATGTTAGCCAAACGGCTAACGGTGTTTCATAAACCACTTACTCTTCCGTTTCTGAGCGGTTTTGCACACGTATACATCTCAAAAGAAATCCATTTCATAAGTAGTAGTTTCTCTACTAAATAAGGAGTTATGTTTCTGTGTATGCTAACGTATCAGTATGGCGGTAAATTTGTTGCTATGGTGACCAAACTGAGGAAAGGGAAGCATGTAGCAAGTGGACTAGCCTGTCAAAAATAAATAAATGAATAAATTAGCCATCCATTTTGATAGTATAAACCCATTAGTGTTAAATTCTCTCACAATAAAAACAATTAAAAACATAGACCTCAGAAATGCATGTCCAAAAGAAAGAGATGTCCTTAACGCCGAAATGTATTTATTATATTCAAGATGGAGACTTTTAGGCACTGCGTTATATAGTGCACTGTAATAGAGAACGCCGATGTAGCTACTGCGGAACCTTATTTGACTAAAGACCTTTTTGTTTTGTTTTTTAAATGATCGAAATTGCACATTTTATTTACATTTTTGTATTTTCTAATCAGGATGCATTTCAAATGAAACTCACTGCGGAAATACAAACACAACACACTTCCCTCAGAGCACTGAGCTAAATGGAGAAGCTAGTTAGGTAGCTGTTGAGTAACAATGTAGAAGATAACGTCAGTGGAAATGTGACATATTCTTCTAATATATCAATATATTTCCCTCAGATGTCTCGATAAATTACTTTAAAAAGGAACGGGTATGACTGAAATGACACTGTAATTACAAACTAGCTAGCAATGAAGCTAGGAAGCTGTCTGTAGTTTCTTTTAATGAACAATATAAAGTAAAATAACAGTACATAATCATCAAATATACACTGAAAAAAACGATTCGTTGGCTCAGCAACCATTACGTATAAATATAAATAGATTAAACTCAAAAACGTTCATTTTTTAAAACAGTGTTAGCTTACTTAACATACATTAGTGTTTTCACAAACACAAAAATGTCAGTTACAAGGTGAAATTAAGAGTATGCATAAAGTCAACGAAAAAATGTGAGTCACGTCGACTACAATTACAGTTAGGTTAAGGTTAAGTAAACCTAACTTTAAAATTTGAAGTATGACTGTGAGCCACGTGACATGCAAATATCCCGTGAAAGACGTGAAGGAGCCGTTTTCTGAAGCACAACGTGGTGAAGACGGTGAAAACTTTGTCAGGTCATCTTTAAATAAATGAAGTAAAATATTAGAGTTTTACTTTTTAACATCCATTAACACTCATTTATTGCGTTAGCGCTCAAGGGGGTACTTTTTAAACAGACTGTTTTAATTGCTACGAATGTTAGTACTTCGTAAAAAAGTATGCACCGAGTTTGTGCGAGTGTTTGTAGCATGTAGCTTTGCAGTCAGTAGCATGTAGCTTTTCAATCTGTAGCATGTAGCATTGCAATCTGTCAAACAAAATGCTTCATGCTTCAACCGTCTGAAAACCTTCTGTTGAATGAAGTGATATTTTTGTCTTATTGAGCCGTACTCAATTCATTATTCATGTTTTTTTTTTTTTAACGATAGTATTGTAACCATTGTCCAAAAATAAAGTTAAAAAATGCTTTATTTTGTGCTAATTGTCTGTGTTGTTTATTTTAAGATATTGAATGTTCAGTGCAGTGAGCAGAGCAGTTTTATTCAACTCAGTGAATTACCTTGTGTTAATGTAAATGAGCTACACAAAAAGCTTAAATGTTAATTTGAATCAACTTGCAATTAATTGGTAGATTCTACTGGTTACATTTTTGTTAACACATAAAGGGTTATCTTTTACTTAATCACTTAAAGTTGAATTTACTTAAAAAGTGTGAAGCAAGAATAGTGCATATATACTTTAAGTAAATCCAACACATCATTTTTTTTCAGTGTATTAAGATTTCCCTTAGATATATTCTTAAATTACATTGTACAAACTATACAAACTAGCTAGCAATGTAGCTAGAAAGCTGTTAGTACACTTTTTAATGAACAGTGTAAAATGAACAGTAAATAACAGTGAAAGTATGACAAAATCATTTGATATATCTATAATTTCTCTCGGATGTGTCGTTAACTTACTTTTAAAATGATTGGGTATTGGGTACCGAAACTGCACTGTAATCTCAAGCTAGCTGGCAATTAAGCTACCCTTCTGAGAGAGAGAAAACAATAGAAACCATCGCAGAAATTCTAGTGGTTTCCACTAAAAAATACCATTATAAACCATCAGCTAACCATTAAAACCATTACCATTATTGGTCCTTAATGGTTCAGCTTCAGTAGACATAACGTACCACCAATAGAAGGCAACAAAGTAGCAGTAGAGTCTAAATTACCAGTAGTGACCCACAGGGACCATTACAGTTATATATATATATATATATATATATATATATAATATGTATATATATAATATAATGTATGTATGTACAGGTGCATCTCAATAAATTAGAATGTCGTGGAAAAGTTCATTTATTTCAGTAATTCAACTCAAATTGTGAAACTCATGTATTAAATAAATTCAGTGCACACAGACTGAAGTAGTTTAAGTCTTTGGTTCTTTTAATTGTGATGATTTTGGCTCACATTTAACAAAAACCCACCAATTCACTATCTCAACAAATTAGAATATGGTGACATGCCAATCAGCTAATCAACTCAAAACACCTGCAAAGGTTTCCTGAGCCTTCAAAATGGTCTCTCAGTTTGGTTCACTAGGTAAGCCACAAACATTCACTGCCAAAGAAGCTGGCTGTTCACAGAGTGCTGTATCCAAGCATGTTAACAGAAAGTTGAGTGGAAGGAAAAAGTGTGGAAGAAAAAGATGCACAACCAACCGAGAGAACTGCAGCCTTATGAGGATTGTCAAGCAAAATCGATTCAAGAATTTGAGTGAACTTCACAAGGAATGGACTGAGGCTGGGGTCAAGGCATCAAGAGCCACCACAAACAGACGTGTCAAGGAATTTGGCTACAGTTGTCGTATTCCTCTTGTTAAGCCACTCCTGAACCACAGACAACAACAGAGGCGTCTTACCTGGGCTAAGGAGAAGAAGAACTGGACTGTTGCCCAGTGGTCCAAAGTCCTCTTTTCAGATGAGAGCAAGTTTTGTATTTCATTTGGAAACCAAGGTCCTAGAGTCTGGAGGAAGGGTGGAGAAGCTCATAGCCCAAGTTGCTTGAAGTCCAGTGTTAATTTTCCACAGTCTGTGATGATTTGGGGTGCAATGTCATCTGCTGGTGTTGGTCCATTGTGTTTTCTGAAAACCAAAGTCACTGCATCCATCTACCAAGAAATTTTGGAGCACTTCATGCTTCCTTCTGCTGACCAGCTTTTTGAAGATGCTGATTTCATTTTCCAGTAGGATTTGGCACCTGCCCACACTGCCAAAAGCACCAAAAGTTGGTTAAATGACCATGGTGTTGGTGTGCTTGACTGGCCAGCAAACTCACCAGACCTGAACCCCATAGAGAATCTATGGGGTATTGTCAAGAGGAAAATGAGAAACAAGAGACCAAAAAATGCAGATGAGCTGAAGGCCACTGTCAAAGAAACCTGGGCTTCCATACCACCTCAGCAGTGCCACAAACTGATCACCTCCATGCCACGCCGAATTGAGGCAGTAATTAAAGCAAAAGGAGCCCCTACCAAGTATTGAGTACATGTACAGTAAATGAACATACTTTCCAGAAGGCCAACAATTCACTAAAAATGTTTTTTTTATTGGTCTTATGAAGTATTCTAATTTGTTGAGATAGTGAATTGGTGGGTTTTTGTTAAATGTGAGCCAAAATCATCACAATTAAAAGAACCAAAGACTTAAACTACTTCAGTCTGTGTGCATTGAATTTATTTAATACACGAGTTTCACAACTTGAGTTGAATTACTGAAATAAATGAACTTTTCCATGACATTCTAATTTATTGAGATGCACCTGTATATATATATATATATATATATATATATATATATATATATATATATACTGTACATACACACACACACACACACACACATATATATATATATACAGGTGCATCTCAATAAATTAGAATGCCGTGGAAAAGTTCGTTTATTTCAGTAATTCAACTCAAATTGTGAAACTCGTGTATTAAATAAATTCAGTGCACACAGACTGAAGTAGTTTAAGTCTTTGGTTCTTTTAATTGTGATGATTTTGGCTCACATTTAACAAAAACCCACCAATTCACTATCTCAACAAATTAGAATATGGTGACATGCTAATCAGCTAATCAACTCAAAACACTTGCAAAGGTTTCCTGAGCCTTCAAAATGGTCTCTCAGTTCGGTTCACTAGGTAAGCCACAAACATTCATTGCCAAAGAAGCTGGCTGTTCACAGAGTGCTGTATCCAAGCATGTTAACAGAAAGTTGAGTGGAAGGAAAAATTGTGGAAGAAAAAGATGCACAACCAACCGAGAGAACCGCAGCCTTATGAGGATTGTCAAGCAAAATCGATTCAAGAATTTGAGTGAACTTCACAAGGAATGGACTGAGGCTGGGGTCAAGGCATCAAGAGCCATCACACACAGACATGTCAAGGAATTTGGCTACAGTTGTCGTATTCCTCTTTTTAAGCCACTCCTGAACCACAGACAACGTCAGAGGTGTCTTACCTGGGCTAAGGAGAAGAAGAACTGGACTGTTGCCCAGTGGTCCAAAGTCCTCTTTTCAGATGAGAGCAAGTTTTGTATTTCATTTGGAAACCAAGGTCCTAGAGTCTGGAGGAAGGGTGGAGAAGCTCATAGCCCAAGTTGCTTGAAGTCCAGTGTTAAGTTTCCACAGTCTGTGATGATTTGGGGTGCAATGTCATCTGCTGGTGTTGGTCCATTGTGTTTTTTGAAAACCAAAGTCACTGCACCCGTTTACCAAGAAATTTTGGAGCACTTCATGCTTCCTTCTGCTGACCAGCTTTTTGAAGATGCTGATTTCATTTTCCAGCAGGATTTGGCACCTGCCCACACTGCCAAAAGCACCAAAAGTTGGTTAAATGACCATGGTGTTGGTGTGCTTGACTGGCCAGCAAACTCACCACACCTGAACCCCATAGAGAATCTATGGGGTATTGTCAAGAGGAAAATGAGAAACAAGAGACCAAAAATGCAGATGAGCTGAAGGCCACTGTCAAAGAAACCTGGGCTTCCATACCACCTCAGCAGTGCCACAAACTGATCACCTCCATGCCACGCCGAAATGATGCAGCAATTAAAGCAAAAGGAGCCTCTACCAAGTATTGAGTACATGTACAGTAAATGAACATACTTTCCAGAAGGCCAACAATTCACTAAAAATGTTTGTTTATTGGTCTTATGAAGTATTCTAATTTGTTGAGATAGTGAATTGGTGGGTTTTTGTTAAATGTGAGCCAAAATCATCACAATTAAAAGAACCAAAGACTTAAACTACTTCAGTCTGTGTGCATTGAATTTATTTAATACACGAGTTTCACAATTTGAGTTGAATTACTGAAATAAATGAACTTTTCCACGACATTCTAATTTATTGAGATGCACCTGTATATATATATATATATATATATATATATATGATATCAGTTAAATTACTTTTTTTAAAAAGATTCTGTATGACTGAAAGTGCACTGTAATTACAAACTATCTAGCAGTTTAGCTAGGTGAATGTTATGTAAAGGAAAATGACAGTAGAAAACAAGACATTCAGCTGATGCATCTATATTTCCCTCACAAAAATAAATTTTAAAAAAAATTTTAAGACTTGGTACTCATGAAACTACAGTGTAATTACATTTAGCATCAAGTGTTAATCCAACTTGAGGAAATTTTGACCTCTGAAGTTGTAAATACAACAGTGGGCCGTTCCTGTGGTATCTTCTCGGAAACATGGTGAACTCATGACTAGATTTGACTAGTAGCATAATACTAGTGTCAATTTTAGTGGAGTTTGTATTTATTTTTTAATACTAATAACATTTCTTTTTTTTGTATCAGGCAAACGGGCATTTATTTCAATATGTGTATACGCATCCTTTCTTCTTTTCTATGTAGACCTACTAACTGATATCTTTTCTATATGACAGAAATGTGTGAAGAGAGATAATGCAAGAATTTTACTTACACTTCTTGAAGATTTGGATAGAGTTTTTTTTTTTTTTTTTAGTTGAAACTCTTCTTATTTTCTGCCTTATTGTACTTATGTTTCTTTTTTTATTTGTACTGTACTGTGTTATGTTTGCCTTATAGTAGTTACAATCTTCGGTTCTTGTTCCTAAGTTTAAAAAAAAAAAAAAAAGTCTATTATGTATACATGTATAAAATATACAATAAAAGAAAGAAAGACACTAGAGAATAGCAGCACCATTTGTGTGTGTGTGTGTGTGTGTAAAATAGTATTTACAGTAGCTGTTATGAGGCAGCAGGTTATCGTGGGTCGGCCCGGTGACTGAAAGTCGCTTATTCACTTTCTCAGTTCCTTTTCCTGAAAGTTTTTCTTAACAAACGTTCATCCTAAACGCCACCTTGAAAAAAACTTGCCCTGCATTGTCTCAGTTTTTCTTTTAAGAAGAAGAAGAAAGTGACATGTGAAGGCCAATGTATGGTATATATATCCTCTGAGTTTAACCCATCCAAGTTAGTGCACACACATTAGGAGTTGTGAGTAGTGAACACACACACATTACGAACCATGAACACAGCCGGAGTAGTGGGCAGCCATTTTTTGCTGTTTTGAACTCAATTGAACTCACGACTTTCCGATCAGTAGCCCAACTTCTTAACCAATGAGCTACCACTGCCCCTATTTTCGAATAAGAGCAACAATGCTAATTTCCTACAATTCTTTTTTGCTCAGCCACGTAAATGAATTGTCAAATAAATCTCATCCTAAATGCAGACTCAACTTCATCCTCACACACTGATGAAGTTGTTAAAATAATCTCAAATAGTCCTCCTCATGTGATATGACATCCTGTAACAATCAAGTAGTAAAAATTAAACAGTAAAAAAAAATGTGTGTAAAAGTGTGTATAAAATAAATGATGACATATACACGTACAGTGGGTATAGAAAATAACCCCCCCCCCCCCCCCCTTAAAAATAATCACATTTTGTTGCTTTTCTGCCTGAAATGAAGATGGACACAATTATTGTTTTATCCAGCTGTATTTACTCAGTGCAACTTATAACATCCAAGTGAAAGATATAACACCAACATGTCAGAAATAAATTTTTAAAAAACTAGAATCACTGAGTTGGAAAAAGGATCACCCCCCCTCCTAAAAATGACTTGTTAACTCAATAAGGTGTAGCTGATCATCTTCTCAATGGCACACACAATTTCAAAGGCTTTATCAATGCCTAGAAGCATAGTGAAGTCTATTATTAAGAAGTGGAAGGTATCTGGTACAACACAGACCCTCCCTGGATCAGGACGTCGCTCCAAACTGGATGAAAGAGCCAGGAGGAAACTGGTCAGAGAGGCTACCAAAAGGCCTACAGCAACTCTGAAGCAGTTTCAGGAATTTATGACAAAGAGTGGTCATTGTGTGCATGTGACAACAATATCACAAATTCTCCACAAATCTGGCTTGTATGGGAGGGTTGCAAGAAAAAAGCCACCCACGACTGAGCTTTGCCAAAACGCACCTTGAAGATTCTGAGGCCACATGGAAAAAGGTGTTATGGTCAGATGAGACTAAAATTGAATTATTTGGCCTCAACACCAAACGATATGTCTGGCAGAAATCCAATACAGCTCTCCATCCAAATAACACCATTCCTACAGTACAGCATGGAGGTGGTAATATCCTGTTATGGGGGTGTTTCTCTGCAGTAGGGACTGGAGCACTTGTCAGGATAGAAGGAAAATGGATGGGGCAAAATACCGTCAAATTCTTGAGGAAAATCTGCTGCCCTCTGCCAGAAAGTTGTCAATGGGAAGAAGTTTTACCTTCCAACATGACAATGACCCAAAGCACACAGCAAAACTGACCACACAGTGGTTGAAGGAGAAAAAGGTGAATGTCCTTGCATGGCCTAGTCAGAGTCCAGACTTAAACCCCTTTGAAAATCTGTGGAGTGACTTGAAGACTGCAGTCCACAAACGGTCATCATCAAATTTAACTGAACTTGAGCAGTTCTGCAAAGAAGAGTGGGCAAATATTGCAAAGTCTAGTTGTGCAAAGTTAGTAGAGACATATCCCAACAGACTAAAGGCTGTAATTAAAAAAATAAGGCAAATTAAAGCAAGGGGGTGATCCTTTTTCCAACTCAGTGATTCTGGTTTAAAAAAAAAATTCTGACATGTTGGTGTTATATCTTTCACTTGGATGTTATCAGTTGCACTGAGTAAATACAGCTGGATAAAACAAAAACTGTGTCCGTCTTCATTTCAGGCTGAAAAGCAACAAAATGTGATTATTTTAAAGGGGGGGGGGAGATTCTTTTCTATACCCACTGTAAGTACAAAGAATTAAATAAAATATTTTAAAAGACTTTTTAAATAATGAAATGAACTATAAACAAAACACAGGAAGTACTTTTTTCAAATGCTTTTTGTTTATGCAGTATTTCTCCACACAGTGTAATTAGAGATGAGTATACAATTATTTGTGATGAGTCATTTACTATTATTTATTTGGCAGACATTTTTATGAGCTATGTGTGGCTCAGTATTTATGGGTTTATGCCTGTGACATGAAGCTTTATATTAGGGTTTAGGTGTGTTCTCTAACAGACTTCCAGGAACAGGTGCATGTGAGAGCACATAGCGCTATAATTGCACACAGGACTCCTTTCAACTAATTATGTGATTTCTGATGGCGATGGGTTGCACCAGAACTAATGTAGGGGTTTTGCAACAACGGGGGTGAATATTTATGCAATCACTATTATTGCATTTTGATTTCTTTTATTTATTGCTAAGGAAGAAGCATACAGCAGTGTAGACAAAGACACATACAAGAAGTATGTATGCCAAATATGCACACAACAAGGCAGCCAAACTTCAGCATAAAGATAATGGCAGTCAGTCCCTCCAGGATTTTGCGATCGCAGATGTTTATGCAAAATCAAGGAAACTCCACAATATTCACAGGAGCTTGCAAATTTTCAAAATTACGTCATCACAACGCGCATTCAGCCAAAGCCCTCTTCGATTCACGTGTGTCGAACATGAGTACAGCTAAAAGGTCTCATTTACCAACAAACATGACTGTGAAAAACAGTGAAAATTGCGATTTCGCCATTTCAGGCAGTTTTACGTGAAAAAATCACAAAAAAATTAGGTTGCATCGCAGATTTTGAAAAAAAGACGCAGCAAAATCAAGCTTTTTTTGGCCACAACAATCACAAAAAAAAAACCCTCTGTGAAATCCTGTACGGATCGAGCAATGGAACCGCAAGCAAGTTTCATCAAATAACTCTTCTTCTATACGAAAGGGACTCTAGACCATCACAAATTAACAAACCAAACCCCTTCGATCAATTGATCACAATGGGTAGATGATTTCAGTAAGTCTTTACACAGAAAACATGACAGAAAGGTACTGTATTAACTAAGTACTTTTCTGGCTGCTGCTTGAGTAGTAAAGTCATTTAAGTAATTTAACACCAGGGCATCTTCAGAATTAACAGGAATGAACTGATTAACAGGCTGCAGACTCTAAACAAGCAATTATTATAAATAGAAAGTTATAAGGAATCCGATGTTCCCGGAGGTTGTTGGACGGACGCCAGCATTGCTATGGACTGCGTCATCAAACCAAACAGGTTTTCATCATGGGCATGCTGGGCTTGTTGCATTTTTAGCCGTACCTCATCATCCCTACTGTCAGCCAAAGCCTTTGCAGATAATTCCAATGCGGTGTCAAATTTGGACTTTTTCCATCTGGTAAGTCCCTTGTCGGGCATTCAGTAAATTCCAGGGGTTTCAGTACCCTGAGGTAAAATGGACGTTTCTGGAGGTGTGGAGAAGACGCCCCCTTAAAAAAAATATACATAATTCCCAGGATCTGTGATGTAAGATGAAGGATAAAACACTCATATCGGTAACTATATTTTTGATGTTTAAAAATAAACCAATCCTGTAAACGCTAAATTAACTGGTTCTTCAAACGGTCAACTTTGCACTTTTTGTGTAAATAAAGTTGAGTATGAAAACGCAGATTTACATTTACGGCATTTGGCAGACGCCCTTATCCAGGGCGACTTACATTTTATTGCATTTATATATCTGAGCAGTTGAGGGTTAAGGGCCTTGCTCAAGGGCCCAACAGTGGCAGTTTGGCGGTGCTAGGGTTTGAACTCACGACCTTCCAATCAGTAGTCCAACACCTTAAGCACGGATAATTATGAGTTTGTTTTTTTATAATGGGGCAACAACAGTGAAAAGGATACTGAGGTTAAAAAGAACTAAGGTCTTACTGCAGATTTTTAGTCTTGCATGATAGGACTTGGACACATGATAGAATTGATGTAAAGTCAGTAAGACTTTGAGCTTATTTAAGTGAAACAAGCATTGCATAACAATAGTATTTTTCAAACATGAAACCCCTGCGATCACAGACAGGTATCTGAAGATATAGCAGAATGAATGTAAAACTCCTGTGATCACGGACAGACAACTATCTGCAGCAAATGGCTTTTCTTCCCAGACTGCGCATGATCGTTGACCTTTGCAGATTCTCAAAATAGGCCACGCCTCCTCGATGACGCAATATCTGTTACGCTGTCCTGAAACCCCTGGAAAAAGGTGCCTGACGTCCGTGTGTCTGTCGCGTTCATTCGTTTTTGGTTTCAAAATTGAAAAGCGAAATACAAATGATGACGGATTCATTCGATTTTTGCTTTAATGTTGAAAATTAAATTGCTAATGAACTATGTTTAAAACCCAGTTTTGCTCAGAAATGCAAAATATTTCAAATAAGCCTCATTTATACTTTCAATACAATGAGATGTCTGACCTATTAAAATAATTGAGTACTGTATTTCTATAAAGGGAGGTATTGGCAAAATCCCACTTGTAGTACACCAGTCTGGTCACTAGGAACCTACCAAAACTTTTGGAATGTGAAAAAAAAACAACAACAGTTAGGTGAATTATATCTCTAAAACATTTAGGTGATGTGCATCTCATTGTGAGCCTGCTACAGCCTTTAGAATGTAAAAGTGTGTGTTTTTGAATTACTTTTAATGTGTGGACACGGTCGACATTTTAACTCAGTGGGTGGAATTGCCAGACGGTCCCTTGCGTTGTGATACCGGGTCAGAACATTCTCAGGTGAAAATTTGCAGCTCTAATGCGCGCTGGCATTTTTGAGTAAATGTTTTATGTCCGTATAATACTTGAACATTATTAAAACTAATGGTGGTATTGATGTCTGTGTAAGACTGTCGCCTCTATAGAACAAGGGCAGGGGAAAGTGAATATCCAGCGAATATCGAACCTAAAACTAACTTTATCACGGTGAAAAACCCGGTGGACATGTCATCCTCCCTCACTGTAACCCTCTTACTGCCTTTGGAAAGCACGTAGGCCTAATGAACTTCTCGGAGCGAAGCAACATGTATGACGAAGCCACTGATGGATTCTGCACGTTTTTCAGCCAGTTAAATTACACTCAGGTTATGCGAGCATGCCACAAAACCAAACAACTCAAACTCAAAAAATAAGACGGGAAGAAAGTATAAATAAGGCATATTTGAAATATTGTCCTCCACTCATCTCGCACTGTTGTATATTTGCACTTTATGTAGTCTTGTGTTTCACCATGGTCCTGGAGAAGCGACATTTTATTCCAATCTATACAAGCTATATAGACAATTGGTCACCGACCCTCTTCCTTGAGCTCTACTTTCCTGCAGGTTTCATCTCCAAACAAAATCTAATATACCTGTTTTAATCGATCAAGAACTTCTTAACCCCTTCAGACCCTGCGTCCACATGGACATCACATGGTTTTTGGTTTAAACCAATAAAATTGTACACTTTTATTATTTGAATAATTCCTGGTCACTGATTGGTGCCTGATCAACCAATAACAATGAAGACATGACCCCTAACTATCTGAGAGAGCTTCAGGCATTACATTAAACAGGCATGGCTCATCGACTAGACAGGAGGAGGAGTAAGCACCTTTTTTTGTTGTTTTTTTTAACCTGTTATATACCAATTTATGTTCATGGAATCCTCATCGACTTGCACCTATTATAATTTTAATAGTATCAGGTGATAGTATTTAAAGTTAATCTGAAGATCTTTCAGAGTTGTAGAACACAAGATTTTTAAAAAGTTTAATGTCCATCACAATGGACATCAGGTCTTGAAAGACATCAGCAGGAACCTCATGACTTAGTGTCAGTGTGCCAGGTTGTGAAATTTGTGCAAGCATTACAGATCTAAAATACAGAGCTAAAGTTCTAATGTTGATGTTTCATGAACATTAATGTTTATTAATTATTAATATTATTAATATTATTATATTTTAGAGTATAAAATAACAGATTTTCTTGAACTTCTGGTAAATGGAAAACTATCTGATATTGACCGACTGATTGAACGACTTTGACAAGGGCCAAATTGTGATGGCTGGGTCAGAGCATCTCCAAAACGACAGGCCTTGTGGGGTGTTCCCAGTATGCAGTGGTTAGTACCTACCAAAAGTGATCCAAGGAAGTGGTCCGGGCTCATTGATGCACATGGGGAGCGAAGGCTAGCCCATGCTGGCCCCGTCAAGCACCGAAAGTTCCTACAATGGGCAATGTGTGCATCGCTTACCTGGGGAAGAGATGGCACCAGGATGCACTATGGGAAGAAGGCAAGCTGGAGGAGAAAGTGTGATGATCTGGGCAATGTTCTGCTGGGAAACTTTGGGTCCTGGCATTCGTGTGGATGTTACTTTAATAATAGTTCATTAGATTTATATAGCACTTTTCTAGACACTCAAAGCACTTTACATAGTATGGGAAATCTCCTCAACAACCACCAGTGTGTAGTATCCACTTGGATGAATGCAACCACAGATTATTAGGGGGTCATGATGGATAAGGGCCAATTTCACCAGGGTTATACCCTTACTGTTTATGAGAAGTGTCCTGGGATTTTTTAATATCCACAGAGAGTCAAGACCTCAGTTTAACATCTCATTCAAAGGACACCACTATTCTAGGGCATTAGGACCCACACAGACTACAGGGATTGCATCACCTGTTGGCCTCCCTAATACCACTTCCAGCAACAACCTTATTTCTCCCCCCAGGAGGTCTTCCATCCAGGTACTAGCCAGGCTCAACCCTGCTTAGCTTCAGTGGGAAACCAGGCAAGAACTGCAGGGTGATATGGCTCCTTGCCACATACCAACCACTTAAACATTGTTGCTAATGGCAGTGGCCTCTTTCAGCAGGATAATGCGCAATGCTATACTGCAGGAATGGTTTGAGGAACATACAGAACTTACAGGACTTAAAGGATCTGCTGCTAATGTCTTGGTGCCAGATACCACAGCACATCCTCTTGTGGAGTCCATGCCTTGACAGATCAGAGCTGTTTTGGTGGCACAACGGGGACTTACACAATATTAGGCAGGTGGTTATAATGTTATGGCTGATCGGTGTATGTTCTTTTAAAAATCTTTGAGTCTACTTCACATACTGTATGTGTTTAAACTCTAGTTCACAAGTACAGTATGGTTAAAATATGAGGATTTCTCCCAAAGGTTTCTTGAAATTTTACGTTGCTCCAGTCGTGGCATCCGTTCAGGTCTGAAGGGGTTAAAGCAATGATTAGATGGTCAGGTGGGCATGATTACGGTTGGAGCAAAAGTCTTCAGGAAGGTGGATCTCCAGGAACAGGGTTGGTGGCCTCTGATATAGAGGAATTACAATAAAAACCCAATGGCCACATTCACACCTTGCATTAATATGAGTCCCGGTTGATCCGATTGTAAGTGGACAGCACTAAGTACATGTGTAAATGTGTTTCAGCTGTCCACTTGTGATCAGATCACTCAAAACAGATGTTAATACCAGATGTGACCAGGACCAGTGACTGCTCAATACGACTCCCATTTCAATCAAAAAAAGGATTCAAAAAAGCACAATGGGAGTCAATGGCATGTTGTCCACTCATTGGTTCTCACTCAGCGTCTACACACCCTCACTTACTCTCTCGCTCTCTCTCTCTCGTGCAGTTGTCTCACCAGTCGATTCATTAAACTCTCCCCATCACACACTCCATATTAAACTTTTATTTCTTCTGATAATTTGTGTTGTAAATGTTCCTCAAATCCTGTTGTCCTTTCTTTTAGAAAGAGATGTTCCTGTATCCCCAGCATTGTTCTCGCTCTGAGAGGATTCATCTTTCAATCTAAACTTTCTCCACAAGAACTCAAGAGCTGACTGTGGAATTTAAATCGAAGGTTAATGATTTTATTGTGTGGTTTTGTTTTGTTTTCCCTTCGCTGTTCTGTTCTGTTTGGTGTTATTTGTTATGTTAAAATCTGAATGAAAGTATACTCAAATTCTCTGCAGCTGTTATTAGCAGCAGCGACAATAACAACGACGACGTTGTAAACCCTAATAAGTTAAACAGATCTGAGTAAATTCATTGCCTCAAATGAATTATGTTTTGAAACCTACTTTTTTTTTTTTTCATACTGCGTTGAATACGTACATGTCTATGAGTTTAACACACAAAGCATAGGTAGTTATCACTTAAAAGCAATGCATTGCTGTAACTTAAAGTTAATGTAATACCTCCATCACCTCCAGAATCGTCTGCTCATCACAGAAAACTCTGATGGGAGACTCGGAGGCCTCGGCTGTCTCGGTGCAGAAAGAGAGCCCACTGCCTGCTGAATCCAACACACCCCCTTCAACAGGACAAAATGACGGACGGTCACGCGATACTTGGTCTAACTTGTCATAAAAGGGTAAACTTGCTCTCTCAGCTCTGCCAGATTTGCTGTTGCTGTCCTTGGCTTTTCTATATAACAGCTTCAGATGTTTTATTTTGCGCTGGCACTGTAGCCAGGTTCGGCTTCTAGCCATTTTCATTCCTTTTCTGAGCGATAGTCTCGTACACCGCCCGGTTGCGATAGGAGTCTTCCAGTTCTCTTTGCACAGAATCCTCGGCCCAAATGGAGACCAGACATCTCGTGTCGCCGGAGTTCCAGCCACGGACATCACCTTTATCCATTATCCTGGTGGTCTGTGTATACAGTGCTGTCCTTTTATCCGTTCAGCACCAAACAGTCAGTGATTGCGTTGTCCAATTTGGACACCGGCAGTCCTTCATCGCTTTTTGTTTGTTTGTTTGTTTGTTTGTTTGTTTCTAATTACAGCATTTATAACAGTGCACAACAAAACAGATGTGCATCCAAATATACAGTACTGTGCAAAAGTTTTAGGTACATGCAAAGAAATGCTGTAGAGCAAAGATGCCTTCAAAATAATGAAATGAAATGTTTCTACATTTAAAAATAAAACACCGTAAAGAGCAGTAAACTGTAGTAAATGAAACAAAGTCAATATCTGGTGTGACAAAAAAATAAAAATAAAAATAGTAGTCTCCGGTACAATGTGTGCAGTTTTATAAGGAAATGAGCTGGTAAGTTTTATTGAGCATCTTGCAGAACCAGACACAGTTCTTCTGGACACTTTGACTTTCGCACTCGCTTCTTATTATTGCAGCGAAACCCAGCAGCCTTCATTGTGTTTACTGTCTGAAAAGTGTCTCTTACATGATAAGCTGCTTTCTTTAATGACATACAAACATTTTTCTGTAACATTTTAATTTTGTGCTTGAAAACTAATGTTTGGGAATCTAAAATGTTTTTTGTACTGATTTGATCATGTAGACGTCATCAAATAAAAAAAAATCTATAACAAAGTTTGTGCTAAAAAAATAAATAAAACTTTCGCACAGTACTGTATATCATCAGTTACACACAAGATATACAATACAATAAAGAAAAAAAACACAAAAGGTGCAAGCGGATAATACAAATAAACAAACAAAGTCTTATGTGCTTTAGCATTGCTTGCTAGCTGAGACACTCGGTAAATAGTGTTTAATCTCTTGTTACTCCATTTGCTTCTGTCAATGTGAAACTTGGCTAATGATGAAAAGACTGATAAAAAATATTCATTTTGCTTTTCTTTACAAGCGTTATAAAACCAAGTAGTACATCCTTCTAAAATAAGGGGAAAATCATCACAAATGTTAATGTAAATTTGCAGTGTACCTTTTGTAATTTGGAACCAGAAACGATTGTACACCTTTTCTTTTCTTGCATTTATTCAGCAGACATTTGGAAAGCGGTATCAGTGTCGATTTATTTATTTATTTATTTTGTACTAACTTTCCATAAATGTCTTGTTATTGATGAGTTAATGGTGTTGTTACTTACAGGCCTTTCACTCCTAGATGATTCTGTTCCTTCAAACCTCATCTTAGATTATTAACAGTAGACTTATGTAAGGATTTAATAAGAAAGCTGCAAAGACATCTCTTCTCCTTGAAGAAAGCTATTTTAATAAATCAGTCAATTAACTAACCAGTCAATTAGTTAATCAATTAATCAATCAATCAGTTAATTAATTATGTTTTTATTTATTCATTTATTATCTGAGGCATTATCTTTTTCCAAAAGGTGCACAGAGGGTTAGGGATGGGGCTAGAATGATTCATTTTTAAAATGAATGTACAGTAATTTGTACAATAATAAAGGTGATAATTACTGGAAGAGTTTTCATCCATATTCTTTTATGAATATTTTTTCCCCCTATGTTATAATTTTGTCAGTTTTATTACTATTTTTTGTTGTTGTTGTTGTTGTTTATGTTCTCACATTAAAGACATACATGTATTAAGGCATACATAAATATCGATCCAGTTTAAATCAGTTTAAAATAAATAATATGTAGGAAATTGACTTATTTTGCCTTCGTAAACTGCTAAAGTCTTCAGCAGTTTTCAGCATGCAGTTTGCGTGAGGCTAATTGGTGGCCATTCGCTTCTATTACTCCATTTAGCTACATTAAACTCGTATTCGTAAATAATGCGAGTAAAATAAAATAATTATTATAATAATTTTGCTTATTCCTTATTCGTGATTCGTTGCCAGCACTGTAGAGGGCGCTAATGCTAAACGCTTACAAGTAATAGACTCCATCAAGCGAAAAAGAAGTACGCAATACGTCATTTCCGTTTGTTGGTTGAATGGCGCAGAGGGAATAGCAACCAAAACATCCAGGTATGCACAGATAATTGTGCATTGCACAATTTGTCGTATGATTATTTATTATTCAGAACACAAAGCAGCCCGTTTTGTCATCTAGCTGTGGATAAAGTTGCTTTTAGAGAAATTTAATGCGCTAGCTAGCTTGCTAATGCGCTCGTGTTGCGTCGTTTTGTTTTCCTACGCATTTTCGTTACATCCCGCCTCCTGCGCGGTGATTGGATGAAATTATCGCGCCTCCTGTGTTAGGATTGGCTGGGAATCCTTGAGACGTTTTTTGATTGGTCGGTGAACTCCTAGTAAAGAATAGTACAGGAAGGGATATTGGACGTATTTCAGGTGGAAGAAAAACGTGCGCAGGTTTTACACTTTTTATTATTTAGCTGTATAGACGTGTGATTTAATATAACTGTATAAACGACATGATTATGCTGATATTTTTTCCCCCCCGATTAATTATTACTTATGGATCAAAGCTGACGTTTTGTTTTAACACTCTTTTAGAATGTCCAAAAGGAAAGTCACATTTCAAGATGGGGATGAGGAGATTAGTTTGGATGACGAGGTACCGAAAAAGAAGGTAAGGGCTGTGTGTGTGTGTGTGTGTGTGTGTGTTTCACAGAAGTCATTTCTCTTTTCAACACAAATAGAAGTGCGTCATGCAAATGACAACAACCTGCAGCATGTTAGAGTGCAGGTCTGAGTCACGTGACGTCCTCATGCACTTGGTAGGAGGCGTGGCTTATTTTTGAGCGACAAGCTGTTAATATGAACGAGTGTGTATAGGTTACTTGCGTAACCCCGGTTCTCTGACAGCATTAAGTGAGGTGTCTCACTATGGGACACGCCCCTTCCGCGTATTCCTCAGAAGCCCTATTACATTACGCCGGCCCGTATTGGCTGGCAGGCATGACGCGGACTCTAGATCCGACGCTCAGCACCGCGTGCGCTAACGTCTGTGCTGTAACGTCTAATTTATAAAACCTCGTAAATGTGTGCGGTGAGGACCAGCTCGGCGCTTCACATATATCCTGAATCGTGACTCCCTTAAAAAGAGCCCATGCAAACCAGCTGGGGGTAAAAGACCCTTGCTGGAATAAGCCAAGGAAGTCGCCCCCACTATCCAGTGCGATTGAACCGTTCGCTGGCCAGGCCCATAGTGCCAAGCGCTCTGGGTGAGGGTGTAAAATGTCTTCCTTCTCCCTATCTGATAGGTTAGCCAAATTAAGCCAGCATCCTCTCTCCTAAATGACCATTGTGGCCATGGCCTTACCCACAGCTTGGTATGCGGTCAGCATAGAGATCGAGGCTCGTTCAAGGCTCGAACCGAGAGAGCGACTGCTTTGTAGGTGCGTTCCGTCATGACTGACTGGAACCGGTCCGCCGTAGACGGCAGCGTCGGGTTTGAAGCCTCTGTGCGCCTCGGGTGCAAATGCGCTGCCACTGAAGGTTCCATGGGAGGCATGCGGAGAAGGTCCTCCTTGTCCATTCCCTCCACATCGAGAGCAGATCCCCCTTGGATGGGCATTTTGTCGGTGAACGGTTTTTCCTTCCAGGTGGCCGTCACCTCCTCCAAATTGGAAGGAGCTGCCGTTTCGCTCCCGGCAGACTTTTGCCCTCATAGCGTGACTTTGAAGCCTCCGCTACCACAGTCGGCCATAGAATATTGAGTTTCTCTGCAGCACACGTCCTGCAGATCGACACTGAGAAGCGGAGAGGGTGGTGTCACGAGGGGAAGAAAGAAGGAGCCCTCGAGATCTTCCTCTTCGTCAGTGAGAAGAAAATCCGAGTGTCCCTCTTCCTCAAAGTCAAGCTCGCCCTCCTCATCCTCATCCGTGCTGGGCATATTGGACAGAATGGATCCAGGAATGGATACTTGTGGGGTGACGGCCGGAGCGGGGCTAGCCGAAACGAGGGGATCCTGGCCCGACAGGCTAGCTTGGCGTGCTAGCCTGCGGCGAAGGCTCTTCGTGGTAAAGCGCGCACAGTGCTCACACGAACCAGGGCTATCAACGGCTGCCTGGGCATGTTTCAGCCCGAGGCATGCAGAGAAGACCTGGTGTGTGTGTCCTTTCAAGAAATCTTATTCCCGCAAGAGCAGAGCCGCGAAGAATCCCCTCCACTAGCCAAAGCACTCTGCATTGCTGTAGAGTCGAGGTACTAGAGTGGTTCTACAATAAGCTGGTGTGCAAATTGCAGGAGTAAGGCGAAGAAGAAACGGCGTCGCGGCCAGAAAATCGCATGGAGGCTAGCAGTTGACAATCTGAAGTAGTACAGGCTTCTGGAGTGAAGCGAGAAGAGGTTTTTGAATGCTAAAATGACGTTGTGCTGCTCGTCTTATACCGGAGAAAGGAGCCACTCCCAGACACAAGCGTCATGCCTGCCAGCCGTTACGGGCCGGCGTAATGTCGTAGGGCTTCTGAGGAATACGCGGAAGGGGCGTGTCCCATAGTGAGACACTGAAACGTATGCTTGAAAGAGAACAGCGAGAGTCAACTCACAACTTTGTTAGGAAATTACTCCAGGACTAAGACGGCGAATTTCCCAGAATTCCAAGTTTCTTGAGTAATACACTGGTTTTTAAATTCCCTCTGTGCTCTGTTCTCTGTCCTCAGATGTATGATGAGGTGAGTGGACCCGGCTCGAGGTTTAAGGAGAAACACTCTCTGGACAGCGATGAGGAAGACGAGGAAGAGGATGGAGAGAAGAACAGCAAATACAACATCCTGGCCAGCGACGATATCGAAGGTGTGTTTATTTAACCGCCTTTAAAGCGTGTTTCGTCAAGGAGGCCGGTGGACCCTGTCTTTGGTGGGCGTGGCCTGTCCGGGTCTTTTTTAAAACAAAATTTTTTTTAGTAGTAGTAGCTGTATATCAAAGCTAACTATTTAAACATGAATAACACAGCATGAAAAAGAGAACAATGTCTTGTAGGATTGCTTCTATTTGGTAATAAATGTGAGTGTGTGTGTGTAGGTCAGGAAATGGCCACGATCGACTGTGATGAAGGAGTTCCCATCACTCCCTTCAACCTGAAAGAGGAAATGGAGGAGGGTCACTTCGACTCGGAGGGAAACTACTTCATCAAGAAAGAGAAAGACATCAGGGACAACTGGCTGGACAACATCGACTGGGTACGACTTCACCGGCGTCGCCATGGTGGTTTATTTAACTCATTTACCGTAATGCTTGAGAAATCTTAGCTCTGTCTTTCTTTGCGCAGGTAAAAATCAAAGAGCAGCCGGTGAAAAAGAAAAAGAAGGGACTCTCGGCTAAGCGTCGTCGCCGAGCCGGAGACGAGGACGAAGCCGAGGAGGAGAGACGGCGGGAGGAGAAACGGGACGAGAACGAGGAAGAAGATGAGGAAGAGGAGGAGAGCGAGGCTCAGGAAGACCCGCTGGCCTTGTACACGCCGTATCAGCTTACCGAGGCCGTGGTGAACCTGCTGCAGCCCGGAGAGACCGTTTCCGCCGCGCTCCGCCGACTCGGAGGACTGGGAGGACGGAAGAGAAAGGGACGAGCGCGGGATGGAGGGGAGGAGGAGAAAGACGAGGCATCGATCAGAGACACGGAGAAGCTGGACAGGCTCACGGCGCTGGCTGACAGACTGGTGGTGCTCGGGGAATACGAGATTTATCAGCGGACGTACGAGAAACTGGCGTACAGACTGAAAGGGATGCAGCAGAGAGGCACAGCCGGCAAACAGGGCGAGGAGGAAGAGGACGAGCTCGACATGTTCGCCGATCAGTTTGACGAGCGGCACGGCCAGAAGAAAGAGGAGAAGAAGAATGAGGACGAGGAAGATGATAGTGGTTTAGGTAAAAGAGAGCGTGCCGTGTGGGCGGGGCTAGAAAGAGCACAGATCACTGATTGGTCAAACAGATAGAATAGATTTATTGTATAATGTAACGTTTTAGGTTCGTCTTTATTTTATCTAGCCTTAGTGATATTTAGCTCGATTTCACTTCTCGTCCTACGTCGGCACTAGAAAGCGTCAAAAAAGACAGACAGATGTTCATTTTCGGTAAGTTTGCGCACGTTATTTCAGCAACGCGGCTAAAAATAACGACAAAGATAAAGTAGTGAAAACGTCCGAGTCCGATTTTCCAAACGCGCCGATTTTGCGTTTGACATTGAACGAGGTGCAGAAATCGCAGCTCTTGTCTACGTCATGGTGCGAGACTTTTAATTTGTTTTTTTTAACATGGTGTGGGTTTTTTTTTTGTTGTTGTTTTTTTTCCTGAAGTGACCGACGAGGTGATGTGGGAGTACAAATGGGAAAACAAGGAGAACTCCGAACTCTACGGACCCTTCAGCAGCCAGCAGATGCAGGTGAGAACCTTCAGGTCAAGTCTACTTTATTTGTGTAGACTTGCGGCCTTCGCACGATGTGGTAAAGCGAGAAACCTAAACAGATAGCTCGAATGGTTCCTCGGGACAATCCCGTGGCGCTTGTGGTCATGGCGTTTCCTCAGTTCCCCGCTCACAACTGTAGTTCCTACCTGCATTCTCGCCTTAATTTCCTCTTTGATGCACAAAAATGGAGGTAAAACTGGAGGTATAACCGTGGTTTTATCTTATCCTGACATATACAGACTCTCAGTGAATGTGTATAGAGACATTAGGAAGACAAATAAAAGCTTGGAAGGAAGTAGCAGAGATCACTGGTGTGAATGTAGGGTAAATAGTATGGCTGTACTATACTGTATGGTACTGATACTGAAGGGTACATTGCCTTGTGAAAGTGTTCATCCCCCTTGGTGTTCTTCCTGTTTTGTTGCATTACAACCTGGAATTAAAACAAAAAAATGGATTTTTATTTGGATTTTATGTAATGGACCTAACAAAATAGTCCAAGTGGAATGGAAAAAAACAAACCTTGTTTAAAAAATAAATTAAAAACGGAAAAGTTGTGAGTGCATATGTGTTAACCCCCTTGAAACCCCGTAATAAGATCTGGTCCGACCAGTTAACTTCAGAAGTCACATAATTAGTTGATTAAGTGAGGTCACATGATCTGTCTTATGATGTCAGTATAAATACACCTGTTCTGAAAGGCCCCTGAGTCTGAAACACCACTAAGCAAGCAACATGAAAACCAGGGAGCTCTCCAATCAGGTCAGAGACAAAGTTGAGGAGAAGTATAGATCAGGGTTGGGTTGGGTTATTAAAAAAAATATCCCAAACTTTCAACATCCCACAGAGCACCATTAAATCCATTATAACAAAATGGAAAGAAAATGGCACCACTACAAACCTGACAAGAGAAGGCCGCCCACCAAAACTCTCAGACCAGGCAAGGTGGGCATTAATCAGATATTCAACAGAGACACCAGAGATAACACTGAAGGAGCTGCAAAGACCCACAGTGGAGATGGGAGTATCTGTCCGTAGGACCACTTTAAGCCGTACAATTTATGGAAGAGTGGCCAGAAAAAAATCCATTGCTTAATAAAAGAAAAAAAAAAAAAGCACGTTTGGAGTTCGCCAAACAGCATGTGGCAGACTCCTCAAACGCGTAGAAGAATGTTCTTTGGTCAGATGAGACTAAAATTGAGCATTTTGGCCATCATAGGAAACGCTTTGTGAACACTGTTCCCACAGTGAAGCATGGTGGTGGCACCGTCATGTTGCGGGGATGCTTTTCATTGGCAGAGACTGGAAAACTGGTCAGGATTGAAGGAAAGACGGATGGCATTAATCTTGCACACTCAAGATTTTTTTTGTTTGTTTGTTTGTTTTTTTGTCTTAATTATTGTTTGTGTCATCCCCCTTGAGAGAGATTGAGAGAGATGGCCTGAACCACTAATGACAAATAAGCAGTAAAAGTAAACAACATGGTAAAAATGGGATGATGGTTTAGTGTCACTGTAGAGGATTTATTAGCTGTACTTTAAAATAGCTGGTGTTGTGAACAGTTTTACGTAAAGGATGCTCAGGAGTAATAATTTACATACTAATTTTTTTTTTAACGTCCGATTTCTGGTTTCTATCCGTAGTAAATTAGAGCTAAACAACCACAAGAAATTTTACTACAAAAAAAAGATTAATTAAGGCCACATGTTCATCAAGGTTTTGCTAACAAATGTAAAGTTACCAGGTTTGCTTCATTATTATGTATTCTGTTTATTTTTATATATTTTTCTCCAGGACTGGGTCGATCAGGGCTACTTTAAAGACGGCGTGTACTGCAGACGGATCAACCAGGAGGGCGCACAGTTCTACAACTCCAAAAGACTGGACTTCGACCTTTATACGTGACTCTCCCTCGTGCTCCTTTATTTCATTTTCAACACTTGCTGTGCGTTTTTAATGTGAGATTTTTTTCCCCTTCTCTGCATTTGTTCTAATTTTTTTTCTTCTTTCATGTCCATGTGTATTAAACAGCTGGAGTAAACGTTTGCTATCATCAAACCATTTGATACCATGTACATTTGTTTTAAAATAAAGATTCTGATGGCTTGCCAGATCATTTACCTCATCTATAGTATAGTAGTGTACAGTACAGTATAGTATACAGTGCTCTCCACTAATATTGGCACCCTTGGTAAAATATGAGCAAAGAAGGCTGTGAAAAAATTCTTTATTGTTTAACCTTTTGATCTTTTGTTAAAAAAAATTCACAGAAATACTCTGCTCTCATGGATATCAAACAATTGCAAACAAAGCACAGGTTTATCACAAAAAATATATATATATCTTTGTTAAATATAGGTGTGCAACAATTATTCATGAGAAAAATGTATTTTAGAATGAATTCATGAGAAAAATATATTTGAAGTATATTCCCATTGATATTTTACATTTTTGTAGTACACCTGGGTGACTAGGAACAGGAAATTGTTCAACTATGACTTCCTGTTTCACAGGGGTATAAATATGAGGTAACACACAGGCCAAATTCCCTTAGTCATTCATAACAATGGGTAAGACCATGGAATACAGCTGTGATGTGCAGCAAAAGGTTGTTGAGCTTCACAAGTGGCTATAAGAAAATAGCACAAGCATTGAAAATGTCCATTTCCACCATCAGGGCAATAATTGAATCAATCTGGAATTGGACATGTGTCTATATTGTCTCAACGCACTGTAAAGAGAAGGGTTTGGGATCCAAGAATCACAGCTGGAGAATTGCAGAAGTTAGTTGTGTCTTGGGGTCAGAAAGTCTCCAAAACTACAATCCGAAGTCACCTACATCACCACAAGTTATTTGGAAGGGTTTCAAGAAAAAAGCCTCTACTCTCATCCAAAAACTAACTTGAGTGTCTTCAGTTTGCCAGACACTACTGGAGCTTCAGATGGGATCGGGTTCTATGGTCAGATGAAACCATAAATAGCTTTTTGGCAACAAACACCAGAGGTGGTTTTGGTGCACACAGAGAGGTAGCCTTATGGAAAAGTACCTCATGCCCACAGTTAAATATGGTGGTGGATCTTTAATGTTTTGGGGCTGTTTTTCTGCCAGAGGACCTGGACATTTTGTTAGGATACATGGCATCATGGACTCTTATCAAATATCAACAGATATTAAATGAAAACCTGACTGCCTCTGCCAGAAAGCTTCAAATGGGCCGTGGTCGGATCTTCCAGCAGGACAGTGATCCAAAACATACATCAAAATCAACACAGAAGTGGTTTACTGACCACAAAATCAAGGTCCTGCCCTGGCCATCCCAGTCCCCTGACTTGAACCCCATAGAAAACCTGTGGGGTGAACTGAAGAGGAGAGACCACCAGCGTGGACCTTGAAATTTGAAGGATCTGGAGAGATTCTGTATGGAGGAATGGTCTCAGATCCTTTCCCATGTATTCTCCAACCTCATCAGGCATTATAGGAGAAGACTCAGATGTTATCTTGGCAAAGGGAGGTAGCACAAAGTATTGACTAAAAGGGTGCCAATAATTGTTGCACACCTATATTTAACGATTTTTTTTTTTTTTGGATAAACCTGTGTTTTGTTTGCAATTGTTTGATATCCAACGGTGCCAATATTAGTGAAGGGCACTCTACATGTATTTGTTTGCATGTGGCTGGACTGTGGGGTTACTGGAATTATTAGGTGCTTTTGTCTGCCGTTAACCCCAATAGCCCACTATTAATGGCTGAATCCTAAATATCTCTGTGCTCCCTACATAAGCACACTAACTAGGGTATGAAATAACGGTCATCACGCCTCATGTAGTGCACTATAATTATGCTCTACAGGGAGTAGAGATGTAAATCGAACGACCTACTTTCCTCTCATTGGTCACGTTGCCTAAAATCATTTGCATACAAAAATTTAATTGGCCAATTGATTTGACGAAGCCTTCGCTTGTTTTTGCTTTATTTTTCCGACTCACGGGCGTGTAAATTCTAAGCTCTGATTGGCCAGTTATAACGAGAGTTATGATTGGCCAGGGGGTGGGACTTATCCGATGTGCCTTTGCTGAAACAAGATGTCCGATTGGTCAGAATGGTTAGGGAGCGTCGGGTGAGTAGAGTGGGCTGAGAAAAAAAAAATGGCGAAACTTGGATTGCCATTCCGGCGTGAAAATGTCGCACAGCTCGGATTTATCGTTGTTTTTTGAGCAGTAAGTCCTAAAAAATCAATTCCGGTATACAGTCAAAGAAGCTGGATGTATTTTTTTAATCTTGTAGGTGCGTATGTGTTTTATAAGATTTTAAATAATTGTTTGAAATGGTGGTTTCTTTCGTGTATCGACTGCACCTCTGTTATGGCCATTTTCTTATTTATTATTTAAATTATGCAGTTTAGACGCTTAAAAATGCGAATGTGTTCTAAATGACGTAGATGATTACATAACGTTTTAATTTTTAAATGAAAGCAAATATAATTTTATCCTGTTTATTAGGGATCTGAGCCAACTCGCAAAATTGTTTATCATTATTTTATTATTTATTTATTTTTACAGACCGCTGCGTGATTTAATTATTTTATTTTTTTTACTGCATTAACATGTGTTAATTTCTCTCTCTGGATAAATACAAGGGGAAAAAATTCGTTTAAGTGATTTTAAGGCTCTGTATTTTAGCAACGTGCCAATTGAGCTAAAGTTAACAAGTTCATGCCCCCCCCATAAAAAAATAAAAATAAAAATAACTAACGCGCTCCTTTTCTGCCATTTAATACAATTCCACAACTTTAGTTTATTATTTGACGGTGTTTTCCTAAATAAAACAACACCACAGCATTAGCATAACACCCAAGCTAATCTTAAGGACCGGCCAGCGGCGCGTGCTGCCTTCTTTCGTATTGGTCGCTATAGCAACACATTTTATATCGCTGCTTGACAGAAAAGTCTCACCTTTAGCTATATATTTGCTAAACTTATATATTTATTAAGGAATTAGAGGAGGGAAACCTTTTATAATTTCGCGATACCATGTAGTATTGCGATATTTAATTTAGGAAATTAAAATTAGCACACTGCTAACATGTAGCGAATTAAAAAGGCAGCTAGTAATGTTCACGGTTTTTAAGAAAATAAATAAATGAACACTGAAATTGTTTGCTTAAGAAATATGTGGGTCAACAATTTAAGAAAGTGGTGTTTTATTAACTTGGGGAATGTGCTAATGATCCGATAAATGAAAATTTATTCCTTCCTTCATTAAATACTTCCTTCTTTCCATCCTTCTGTACTTCATCCTTCATTCTGTACATCCTTCCTTTCCTCCCTGTGTATTTTCTATTGAATATGTCCTTCCTTCTTTCCTTTCTTTGCTTCCACAAGCGCTTTATCGTGGTCCGGGTCGCGGTGGATCCAAAGCCTATCCCGGGATACACTGGGCGCGAGACAGGAACACACCTTGATCGGGCCACCGGTCTCATCTTCGTACACACCACACACACACACATTCACACACTCCTTCACACCTAGAGGAAATTTTTAGTCACCGATTCACCTCCTGGGGTGTTTTTTTTTTTTTTTGGGCGGTCGGAGGAAACCGGAGAACCCGGAGGAAACCCGTACGGACACAGGGAGGACAAACGACAGTAACCTGAGCTCATATGTTCATACAGTACCGCATGCACAGTATTGTTTGAAGTATTGTGGAGGAGGGTGCCTATCGAAATAATATTAATAATATAAAAATAAGTGTTCATGTTTCCAAGATGAAATCTGTCCCGTTTGGAAAGGACAGCTCTTAAAAAACAAAAATCATAACGCCGTAAGACATGATAACGGGTGAGTGTTGTGATGAGTAAGTTTAATATTGGTGTGTGCCAACCTCTTGTTACTTATCACTTACAGATGTGTTACCCTCATCCACTCGCACACTGACTCTTAAGTTTCAGTTGTTCTTAGAGTGTGGTGTGTGTGTGTGTGTGTGTGTGTGTGTGTGTGGTGTCCTGGGAAAACCCTTCACATGCTTAAAAAAAAAAAAATCACATTGAAAGATTCCTCTGAAAGACTCCCCACGTTACCTCTACATTTACAACCTGATCTACTGACTGAACAACGTTAACGACCATTATGAGATAATGATCTGAAACGAGTTCTCGGTTTAATTATCAGCATCATCCGCATCAGTCTCGGTCACATCACCTGAGGTAAGAGTCACTTCGCTCCACTGATCTATGTTTGCTCTGATCTGCAGGTTGAGGCGCTCAGAGGGATATGGTTGTGGATATGCTGACGTCTCCCCAAGAGCAAGTCACTCCGATGGAGGAAGACGGTCGGAGTTCCCCCGCCGCCCTTTGTGCCGACCACCTCGGTGACCGTCATCCTCCAGATGTCCCTCACGCTTCCGTTTTTCACCGGTACAGACTTCTTGAGACAGACATCATCACCGAGAGATTTTTTTTTTCGGCAGGTTTCGATCAAAAATTTCGAGCAAGTTGTGACGCTTCAAAACAAGAGGAAGTGGATCAGCATGGTTAGCAGACATTAGACACAGGATAAATCTTATCTGACGGTTTTAACGAAGGTGTCGTTTGTAGTGGAATTGATCTAATCTCCAACATACTCTGAATGTAGTCTGTTGGCTGGGACGTGGTCGGTGTCTGAGGCTTGCAATAGTCACTAATTTAACATCAATAAAGCACTGAAAGACATCCTGTCTCTATATATTAGCCTTTGTACACAAACCGTTTCATTTCATGTGAATTAGATGCGCGTCAGTTATTTCTAAAATCCAGTCACCACTTTCAAGTGATTCGGCTTTGAGGCGGCCCTATGAACGCTCGGTGACTTTTTACATTTTTGTTCATGTTGATCGATAACGTGTCGTATAGCGTTAGAAATCAGATCAGGAACTTCCTTTGAGTCCCCGAACCCCTGGATATAGTTTTTCCCAGTTGTGTCCGTTGCGGGTGCGGCTGAGAAGGGTCCGCTGTCATTATACAGTACGAGGGCGGCCTCTAGAGGTGAAATAAAAACCATCACAGACAGATTTTGTTGTTATTTATAGTGTTTTTTTTTTTGTTTTGTTTGTTTTTTTATTCATTTTGGTTGTCTTTTTTTTTTTTTAAATTTGTTATTTGGAGTGTTACTTTTTGGTTCAGTTTGGATGTATTTTTTTTAATTTACTTTATTATTTATTGATAGTTAAATATATAAATATTAATATATATTTTCATTTTAAAAAAAAAAAGGTACAGTACATATTCATGGTACAGTCAGTGCTGTTTATTTTTGTAATAAAGTACAGCAATATTTTACTTTGAGTGTATCAGTACCAATAAAAGTTAATTATAATAAAATCCTCTATCGGTCGACCTCTATTAAGTACTGATTCGATATGTCAGTTTGCACAATTTTCCCTATATAGGAGTGTAATTGTACTGTACTGGATTCTTCTTAGTCGCCAAAATAGCTGATGTTGATGTCACAGATCCTTCTCCTGAATGTCCATCCATATTGAGAGGCATTGCACTGGCCAGGCTTCATATTTTTTGTGTTAACCAGTGCTGTGCTCTGTTCCTCAGCACCGATGATCCGGGAAGTTCATCAGCAAGCGGAAGTTCAAAGACGGTCAGGATGAACCCCTGTGATGGTGCCAACTGTTCAGAACAGCAGCGAATGAGCTCGTCAGAAAGAGAGAGCATGGTAGGGTTTAGTGTATTTACTATATTCTGTGGTGGGCTTTTTATTATTATTATTATTAGTAGTAGTATTCTTTTAGGTGTTTCCTCTCATCTGTGGTGTCTGTATATTAGCCTACAACAAATTAGTTTTTTCGGAGTTTGAAAGAAACCCTGGTGTTTTCTCCACCTCGATAAAACAACAGGACCAAGAGCGTCTGCGCTCGCTTCCAAGTGACATCTAGCGCGATAAAGTGATTCGACTCTGAATCGACTCACTTGCAGGAAGCGAATCAAACATGAAGTGTGTTTTGGGTTGCAACCGGGCGGTGCCGAAGAAATACCATGTTCCATGTCTGGAGGTTCTGGGAACAACAAACGAAAAGAGAAATTAGAAATGGTGTAAACTAGTGATTTATCTAATTACCTAATCATTTATTTAGCTTTTCATGATTTCCACTCACACTTGATAACGGTTGAGTTTTTACAAGGATATTTTCAGTCCCACATGCCCCTCAGCCAATGCGAAACCATGTGAAACTAAACCAACCAGCAAACAAACCAAAAGTATCAATTGAGTCACCTAAGCCGTAGATCACTGACGAATTGTATAGTATCCTACCTTTCCTGATTCCTAATATCTACTTACATAAAAGGTTTCCACGATGATCGCGTTCTCAGTCGGATTAATATATAAACGAAGCTCATGATCTGTCGGAGCCGGAAAACGGCGCGTGAGTCTTACACACGCATTTACTCACGGTTAATTGACCTGTGATTTGTAATCGCCTGCCTGTGTTTGTGTATTGAGTTTAATTGAGTGATGTTAATCTACTTTCATGGCGTGCATGCACACACACATGCACACACACACGCATGCACGCACGCACTCCTTCCTGCAAGATCACAAACTTAATTTCCTACATAACAAGGTGTTGCTTTTGAATTGAAAATAAACGTGCAAAAATAGTTAAAAACGTTTTCAATTAAATTGAGAAGTCTTCACATGTTAGTCAGGTTTCCAGACTCTATATACCAGGTCACGTTACCTCTACTAATTTATATTTTTAAATGTTATACGATAATATATAACATTGTGCATTCTGAAGAATCTTATATATATCTCGTATGAGAGAGTAAACATCCAAATGAAGCGTCCTGATATCATAAAATGAGACTAAAGGCGAAGAACATCACGAGGCTTCGATGTTCTTGAAGAACTGACATCCAGAACCAAATAAAACAAACAAGCCCATAGTGTTAGTGTTGTTAATGTTATGGGTTGTTGTTTTTTTTTTTTTGTGTTTTTTTTTCTCTTTCCTTTTTCAGGAAAGGCATGAAGACAGAGACGAGAGTCGACACAGACAGCCCGAGTGAGTGCAATTCTTTCTGCTCTTTCCAAATGTTGAACTCGGTGATGTAGTCATAAGAAACGAATGGAAGGTAAATGGTAGTGAAGAGCGAGAGGGCTTACAGAGCAGATACAGAGCAGTATCAGCGAGCGTGGGCATTAAAACTGAGCACAAGGTGTCGTGAAAGGTTTTCACTCGCGTGGGTTAGTTTAGCGTTTTGTGATTGTTTCCGGGTGTAATTTAGCTTAAATTGGGACTTATTTTCAACAACTAAATGCAATAAACCATCACAGATTAGTAGAAGGTTTACTACATCCAACAATAGTTGTTGTGTTTTTTTTTCTTTTTCAGTAGTTCATGTTTAGTTTATTTACCTTTGCGTAACAGTGCGATAACTGTAAACAAGTTTTGTGAGTCATGAATACTTTTCCTAATTTGGGGAATTTTACTTTGAATGAGATCAAGGTCTGTTCAGCGTAAGCAGTCGTAGCAGTGGGAATATTGGAATGGCAAGGCCAATTCATTTGTTTGTGCTATGCACCGAAGACATTTGGGTTTGAGAAAGATGGTTTGAGAAAGATGGATATGAGACGAGAGTTTAGGATTTCAGCTTTTATTTCCTGGTATTTACATCTAGGTGTGTTAAACATCATAAAACATAGAACCTTTTGTCTCAGACCACCCAATTGTTGAGCCCGTTCCAGAAGAAGCCACGCAAGCCCAAGCCACGACACTACCTCCACCATGCTGATGAGTGGTTTGCATCTTGTAGTGCAGCCTCTATATCTCTGCTCTCGAAATCTTCTTCGAATGGTGGATTGTGATGTAACTGGCTGTTGTTTTTGGGTTTTTCTTCACAGCTCTCAATGTTTCCGTCATCAGCTGTTGATGTTTTTCTTGGCCGACCCATTTAGTGTCTGTTGCTCAGTGCACCAGCGGTTTCTTTCTTTTATTTTTTTTTCATTCATGTATTGGCTATGCCCAATGTTTGTGCAATGCCTCCCCCCTATTTTTTCAGCTTCAAAATGGCTTGCTTTTCTCCCATAGACAGCTCTCTCACTGAGACAGCTCAGTGGTTAAGACATTGGTCTACTGATCGGAAGGTCGTGAATTCAAACCCCAGCGCCGACAAGCTGCCATTGATGGGCCATTGAGCAAGGCCCTTAACCCTCAACTGCTCAGATGTATAAATGAAATAAAGATGCAAGTCACTCTGGATAAGGGCGTCTGCCAAATGCCGTAAATGTAAACCGAAAGCTATGGGAGAGAGTGCAGATGTATGTTCAGTATGTTCAGAGCTATTTATTGTTTAAACAGTCAGTCTAACAGGACACACCTAGGTAACAAGAAACACTTGTCAGTCACAATTTTTGCTCACCTACGAATTGGGTGTTCTGATACAAAATGTGCTATGTTCTATGTCGCTTGACAAATCTACATGTAAATACCAGGAAATAAAAGCTGAAATTCTGAACTCTCTTCTCCTATTCGTCTATTGACCTCAAATCCAAATGTCTTCAGTCTACAGCAAAAAACATATGGGCCTTGCTGTTCCAATAGTTTTGGAGGAGACTGTACATTGTATAATATACTATACTATAATAAAATAGTGTTAAAAAAGTGTTAACAAAAATAAACACCATTCATGACTCACAATAAACACCACTCTTTATACACAAACATTTCCAGTTCCAAAACTACATTTCTCTTTTTCAACTTCCAATCTTAGTCATTTGTTGTCCCCGCCTCTTATCCCAGTCCCAAAAAGTCTCAAAAGTAAACTTGATTCATGAGTAAAATGTAGTCTGTGGTGAGTGAGCAGAAAGGACGCGCCCGTGTCTCGGCGCTCAGTGCTTGCAGAAGTGAAGTGCTCTTACGTGCGACAGTTTTTCTTCATGCTCGTTTCAATGCTACACACTCGCAAATACATTCGTGTGTACGCAGTTCATTGTTAATACTACTCTTCACCCTCAGGGCAGCCCCCTTCACACTTTCTAGTAAAGGTTCTGTTTTTGATCACCAGAGACATGTATGCGATTTGGATTGCTGATCAACGTGAGCATAATCTATACATTTTTTGTGTTATTTTATTTCAGAGATAAAACCACAAGGTCCTGTAAACGCAAGTTGGACTTAACGTCGTTATCTTTAGGGTCACATGACACGACTAAAGCCCAGGATTCTGAGAAAAAGGGTCCCGAAAGCCCCCCACCAGCAAAGAGATGGGTGATCGGCCCTCTTTTCCAGTCGTTCAAATCCAAGATGGCGAGCTTCACTGAGATCGTCATGAGTCCCGTGCGGCTTTTCAAACCCAACGAGCTTCAGGCTGCGTCGAACAACGAAGCTCCGTCTGTGACTCACGAGAGCCAGGAGGATGTAGGAACGGAAGGCGAAGAAGACGCGGTTTCCAAAAAAGTGGAGAAGATTACTCCCTTGACAAAATTGAAAGTCATCCAGAGACTGAGTTTCGACACCAGTTCAAGTAACGCGAGCGATTCAGAGCAGGATAAAGTGACGATTTCGCAGAAAGGATCAGAACATCGACGAGACTCGATCCCAGAGGACGACGGGTCTTTTGGGTCGTTAAAGTCTTCAAGCGCCAGAGGATCAACCAGTCAAATTACAGAAGCGGTCAGGGCTTCAAATGTTCAGCAGTGTAGCGGGGAAGAAAAACAGAACTGCGAATCATTGAATCCACTCCAACACACAGATCTGGTGGACTCTGTCAGGACGAGACTTATGAAAGGTTCTGGATCTGAGAAAGCAATGCAGGAATTAATCGTTTTGTGTGAACGAAAGACTGTGGAGGAGTTCATAAAGCAAACAGGACAGGCAGATAAGAGTACAAGCCAACATCAAGATCAGCCCAAAAAGTTGAGGCTTCCAACTCTGGCCATCGGAAAGAGTAAGAAAGGCGGAGGACTTGAGAGACGTGAACTAGCAGAAATGGTGGAAAAGGAAGGCACAATTGGAACAGAACAAGTGGAAGAATCTCCAACGGTCACTCAGACCAAGACTTTGGAGAACCCGACGCTGGTTCAGACCGGTAAACGGAGAAAAGTTCAGGTCTCAGATGAGTGTCTTAGCACGTGCGATACTGGAGATGTTCAAATGCCAGGCTTAAACTCCTGTGATTCCTCAGAGAGAGAGAAAACAGGTCAGATGCGAGCATCCAGAAGTAGAAGTAAAAGGGAAAAAGATGTGAGATGTACATTGGTAGCCTTGGACATCATGAGCGCCACCAGTGATCCCACCAAAAGTGCCTCGATTGATCTCATCAGCACAAATGCGACAAATGATTCTACGCCGCCGGATAGTCCTCCATCGACGTGGGCTAGTTCCCAAATGACAAGACGGTGCAAGAGCAACAAAGCGTGCGAAGAAAGGAAACCTGACGGCGCGAAAGATCCGGCAGAGCGTTTAAGGTCAAGCAACGGATCTTCAGGTTCAAAACCGGTGCGCAGGAACAATATCCGTCAAGCCCAGCCCAAATCAGACACGTCCGCTACACTGGCAGCTAACAAGCCAGAAGTTAGCAAAAAGAGCTCGAATAAGAGAAGAGTTAAAAGAGCCGTGGATGCGTTTGAAGATCAGGGGATGTCCATGTCGCTGACGCTGAAGGTCGGATCAGGAGTGGACGGAGAAAAGGAAGCGAACTCTGTCATGACCTGCGGAATAACGACAAAGGGCAGGAAAATGGGAGAGGACGTGATCCTAGCGGAGACTTTCCGTCCGTCCAGAACGACACCCGAGGACAGTTTCTGTGCGAAAGACATCAATGGTGGACCCCTTGAAAAAAAGTACAAACGGAAGTGGTGCGTGTATTTGGAGAGAATAGAAACTCGAGATGAGGTGGAACAGGAAGACGACTCAAAACCGGGACCGACGCCCGGCTCAAATCGGCTCAAGCGCAGCCTGTCCTGCCCCGACATCACCTCGCTGCAGCACGGTAACGACGCCCCTTCAGCTCCCGTCAGCGACAGAACCCTTTGTCACCCTTCGCCCCTGAAAAAGGTGCCTCATTTAAACGTAAACGTACCCTCTCCGTTCAAGCGTGCTCGCAGACACACGGTGTGCAGTGTGGAAATCGAGCGCGAGATCGCCCCCTTGTGCCTCCGCAAGGAAGTTTATCCGAAATGGGGCAGCCCTTCCAGTCATTCGTGCACACACTCTCCCTCCAAATCCTTCGCATCCCTCGTCTCCTGTTTTTTATCGAGCCCCTTAGCGTTCCTGTCCAAGAAATCGAGTCGAGGACACGACGATGACGGCGGATACGGAGCCAGCAGCAGTGACCTCGGCGTCGCGTCGTCGTCTTCTCCTTTACCACCTTCGCTCAATTCCCCCGCCTCCTCCAGCGTGACGAGCGGATCTGCTTTCTTTGCCGGTGCTCCTCACACACCTGAGCAATCCTCCGTGTCCTTACACTGCAGGTAAAATGAAGCAGTTTTTGGTTAAATGAACGAATCCCGTCTAATAGAAGCTAACAGAACACCATTTGATTTTCTCTTTCCTAGTGCGTTTGATGCTGCCTCGATGGAGGCGGATAAAGGCGTGGTTCGGCAGGAGAGTGAAGAGAACGAGCAATCCTCGGCCGTATCGGAGGAGAAAGCTTTGTCCGACTCGGAGATTAAGGTGCCACCTTTCTGTCTTGCAGTCATTTCCAAATGTACCACTTACACAGCTATGTGATTTTATTGTTAAAAGAACAGTCCAGCCACAGATTAAATGTCCTCCTCATCCCTTCATGCAGCAACAAGCTAGCAAGCTGTGACGAGCGATGTGTATTTACCTCCTCAAAACAGTGAACTGTATAGTCAGTCTTATGGATTTAACAAGCAAATATGTGTGTGTTGGTTGATCTAAAGCAAATACTTGTGTGTGTGTGTGTGTGTGTGTGTGTGTGTGTGTGTGTATAGCGTATAACGTGTCACTTGCATGCCGTCTTCCACATACACGAGCCGACTGGCTAGTGTCCCTAGTTATGCTTCCATCCATGTATATCTATGCGAATTTTGTGATCTCGAATAAGGAATTAAAATAAAAAAAAAACGCTGAATGGGAACACCAGATGCGAATAAAATCTCCAAAATGTGCATACAAAAAAACGTATGCACTCAATTGAGGCGGATAATTTATTTATTTTTTATTCAATAAGAAGACCTGCGCATGAACTACGACAGAAACACAATTACCGAATAAATTCCTCGCTGCGCATCAAAAAAAAAAAGGAAAAAAAAAGTCATGTGACTTTGCCTCAACAAATCATGTGATTGGATAATTGACTCAGAAAAGGAAAAACGGCGGAGAGCGAGATGCGCCTTTCCCCCCCGGAAGTGATGATTCTGTTCTCTTGAACACGCGGTGCTTTATTCGCAAACGTTTTATGCGATATTCCAATTTTTCGTACAAGTTAAATTCCCAACTTGGATGGAAACGTAGCTATTGTGATTGACAGGGGAGAAAGAGTGTTCCCCGCCCACCTTTGCTCGCTTAATTGCCGGCCATCGATGGCAGTGGTAGTGGTGGGATTCGAACTTGCGATCTCCATACGTTTTTCTGTTGCGCCGCTTGGGAGCTATAATGCTAATTTTAACTCTGTGGCCTTGGTGCTTATCGTTGGTCACCACCACGATTGATTTTATGAGATTGAAAGTTTTGAAATGATCCATTGTCCTAACATTGGGTGTCTTCCCCGCCCAGGCCGACAACAAGCAAGTGGAACGGAGAAAAGTGTCCTCTATCCGCATCCGCAAAACTCTCCCCAAACCACAGTACAATCTGACTCCGATGGGTCTCCCCAAAGCCGTCAGGTCAGTTACTGCCTGCTTCGTCCATGTCAGACCTGCTGTGTGTGTGTGTGTGTGCGCACATGTATACAGATGTAAATGTTGTGTATTTCCAGAATAAAGAAGAAAGTTTTTAGCGTGGAGGAAATCTACACAAACAAGAACTTCAGCAAACCTCCTGAAGGGTGAGTCCTCGAACGCACTTCTCACCGAACGCTACATTCTCACAATTAGTGACTTCTTGTCTGCTTCTGTATTGTATACACGCTTCAGAGCATTCACGGTTTTATCGATGCGGTTTATCCCTGTACAATCGGACAATCTTTATGCACAGGCAGTAGAGGGTATGCTGCGTGACGTCACGGTACCCGGAACTCGCCGCGATCACGCCCACTGAGTGGCAAAAGGACTGAGCAGCAGCATTAATGTACGGCGTGAATTCCGCGAAAACACAGGAAAAAACGCATCTAAAATGGGGGGGGGAGCTGCTGTGAGATCGACTGTGCTGACAGATTCAACAAGAATTCGGAGCTATCCTTTTTTTACAGACTGCCAAAGAACACAGAAAGGAGAAGTAAACGGATGGCTGCGATCCGCATCCTCACGCCAGACATAACTGCAAACATCAGCGCTGCTACATGCGAACATGTCTCTCCAAGTCCTGCCACACGATGTACAACGGCCTGTCAAAACTGTCCCTCTGTCTTCTCTCTCTGCAGCTATCCAAGGTTTCAGTAATGTCACAAATATATAACGTTAGCAGGTGGAAGCAGTGTTGGCTCCAAACAAACTAGGACTAGCTAGCTTTACCAGATAAAATTATATGATAAAATAAAAATATTTGTACATACCTGTCCACATACAACCAGAATGTTTATTGGTGTTCTTGTCACCTTTAATTTCTTCAACAAATCCCTCCTTGAAGTAGGACCAAGCGTCAAGGCTTTTGTACGCCTCCAGGCTTTGCTTAGTGCATGTCCCCGGCGTCGAAATCAGGTACATATAAATGTCGGGGAAAACCGATTTCTGGCCACATGCTGTCTGTCCATGGACCACAGGTTCTTGGGCAAGTTGTAAGGGTCACTGTCGAGTCCAACTGCCTTTTAATTTAAGTTGATAAACGTTAGTTACACTAGCGTGTTCGCAGCTTCCCCTATTAAAACCAGCCGTTTTGCCACTCAGTCCGGCCGAGGGGGGCGTGTTCCGGCAGGAAAGTGACGCCAATGCATACCCTCTACAAATTAAATATTGTGTTCATATTGGGACAAACTCCGCCTACTGTGCAGCGATTGGCTGGAAGCCTTTGCATCACGTTGTCATTGCAAAACTCGACAAATTACATCCTGAAAATATTCATAATTCACCGTTGTGGTTACTGTCACAGCCATCCACATGCTTACAAAACACAGTACAATACATACCATATGTAAAAATAAAATAAATAAATAATACAGATTGATGTTTAACCGATTAAAAAGATTGTTTACATTTGGACATTTTTGTACTTTTATTCAAGTTCACATTTCATGTGTTCTCTTTTGTTACACTGTTTGTATAGTTCATTTATCTTGGCCTGAGCACGGGTATTTTAGTGTACAGTTTGTCCTTGACACACACACACACACACACACACACACACACACACACACACACACTATGATGAATAACAAGATTTTGACTTTTAGGTTTCAGCTAGACGACTGTTAAAGCTTAAATTCTCAACAAGTGATAAATCTGCCCTAGTTGTCCCTCGTTGTTTGAGGTTGTCTGTTCATTTTCCACCGCGCCAGTCTACAGTTCGGCTAAAAAAATATATTTTTTTTAAATCATAAGGAGCTAGATTGTAGAATTAAAACACTCTCTTTGCTCTGTTTTCTCAGTTCCAGTTAAAGCAGGTGGCATCTGATCTTACGAGCGAAGAACCAGTGTAGGCTGCAGGTCTTCATTCCGACCAATCAGGAGCCACACCTGATTCCACCGGTTTCATCTGTTGATCGTGACCTTCAGTCGACTAGCAGGTGTGGATCCTGATTGATTGGAATGAAAACCTGCAGCCTACACCGGACCTTTAGGATAAAGCTTAGACACCACTTATGTAAGACTTGAATCATCTTAAAATACACTTAGGTACATGCAAAGAAATGCTGTAGAGCAAACATTCCTTTAAAAATGAATGAAATTAAATGTTTATACAGTAGTAAATGAACCAAGTCAATATTTGGTGTGACAAATCCTCTGCTTTAAAAAATAAAAAACAGTAGTCTCCGGTACAGTGTGTGCAGTTTTATAAGGAAATGAGCTGGTAAGTTTTATTGAGCATCTTGCAGAACCAGACACAGTTCTTCTGGACACTTTGACTTTCGCACTCACTTCTTATTTTTGCAGCGAAACCCAGCAGCCTTCATTGTGTTTTTTTTTGTTTTGTTTTGTTTTTTTTTTTGTCTGAAAAATGTCTCTTACGTAACATGCTGCTTTCTTTAATGACATACAAACGTTTTTCTGTAACATTTACATTTTTTTGTTGGAAAAGTAATGTTTGGAAAGATAAAATGTTTATGTACGGACTCAGTAATGAAGTCATAAAAAAAAAAAATCTGTATTAAAAGAAAATGGGTAAGACCGTCTCATACTTATACCTTTAAATATTTGTTGTATAAGACACAGAAGCGCTCAACACTTACGAATACTGGCCACGTTACATACAACACGGATAACTTTACACTTTATTTCATTTTATAATAATTTGGAAACTGATTTCTCAGTGTTAACGAATGCAGTGCATTCTGGGTAAGCCCCACTAAGAATACCCCCATCAGAATAGATTCTATGCGTTTGGGATGGGGAAATTTTATTTTATTTATTTATTTTATTTTTAAAAAAACCGTTTCCTATTTATTCTTCCAGACGCTTAGAGACCATATTCGAAGTCCCTCTTAGCCGGCGAGACGGTTCCCAGTCCCTGATCGGTCCGAAACGGGTGAAGCGCTTCGTCGAGTTTCCCGAACTGGGCGTGGCCAGGAAGCCAAGGAGGCCTCTTGTTGGTGGAGCAGGAGGGGGCGGAGCTCAGAGAAAAGCAGCAGGGAATTCCGGCACGGGAAGAACCCGCAGAGGCAGGGAAGAAGAAGTGCTTCATTTGCAGGACTTTGATTCGCTCCTGTGCTCTAAACTAAACGAACTGGACTTGTGGATGGTGACGGAGCAGATGGTTTACTGAAACCTTCAGTCTCGCTTTTTGTTTCCATGGCATACACATGCAGAAATGTAAGTTTGTTTTTGTTTTTATACACATCCACAGACAGATGCTTGTACAGTTTTTAACATGAGGTTTGGTTCGATGGCAGCGTGCACTTATAAAGTTTTCCTGAGGGATTGAAGAGAGCACTTCACTTCAAACGAGTTTCTGTCGCAGCCCCTTTTCCAGACTTCAGAAATGGATTTTGGGATGCGCCGACCTAACGAATAGTGGTGTCTGACCACGGTTGGCCTGAAATAATGTCAAACCCTGACACGATCCAATTTGTCCCAATTTAGCATTATTGTTGTGTTAAATTCATTTATATACAGCCGATGTTGACTCTCTCATATCTCTTGCAGGCTCCTCTGTTTTATTACTTTTTAATAGAAACTCGTGACCTAGTCATGGGGAAGCGAAGCGAACACATGACTCGCTCGCCGTCCATGCGGTTAAAGTTGTGAGAACACTGTTGCTAGGCAACGGGAAGTGAACCCAAGCCGGTGAGGAACTTCCGAAGTCGTTATCGCCACAAGAGTGAGCTGTTTACACGATGAACACGGTTTCATTTCAGTTCATCTGCGCCTCTCGTGAGATTCTAACGTGTAACACGATTCTAATGATCAAGTTATTATTATTTTTTTCTCGTCAGCATAAATTGTCAGTTCGGCATCTTTGAGTAAGCGTTGGTGCAGATTCATTTAGAGAAGAAGAAGCAGTCCCTGCACGCGCGTAACGTCCGTAGTAATGCTCAACGATGCGTCCAGCAGGTCGATGTAAGACTACAGAGGTCTGGTGTTGAAAACGGAAGAAGAAAAATAATAAATCGATGCATCTGTTCCGTTCATTAAGTCACGAGGATGCCTGATTAGTTCACTCGGTCTCTCAGGGTACTTCTGTGGGTTTCCTTTTTTTTATTTTAAAATTTTTTTTTTTTTTTATGTGACCATGTCGTGTCTGTGTAAACGATTTTGTAAAATAGGAGGACAGAATACCGTTTATCGTTTTTCTAATAATCTCTGTTGCGATATCCGAGGTTTCTCTCGTGCCATTCAAAGACGAATCACACCATCCATCATATTGTCATGTGTTTTATTTTATTTTTTTTAATGTTAAATAATAAATACAAACTATAACTTGTAGCTACAAAAGCAGTCACCGTGTATGTTACAGGTGAAACAGGTGACGATGAATTGTTTTCTATGTAATATATTCCTTGGTTTTTTTTGTTGTTTTAACTGTTTATACTTATTAAATTGAACAGTGGTTTGTAAACAGTTGGAAAGTATGTTATTTAACGTTCACGGTATTAAAAAAAAGAAAAAAAGAAAAAGAAACAAAAATGTGCAACAGTAGCTAAAATAATACAGTGTTATAAGAAATGTAACACAATCTTGTGCTTCTTGTGGGGGGTGGGTGGGGGGGGGAGGAGTTCTTGACATGTGCACTGAGAACAGTCTCAAACTGCATACCGTGACCTAATACTTAAAAGTATTTACCGTCTTGTAAACTAGAACATACTTGTAAGTGGTTTGTGCATGAGAATCATTAGATTCAGCGTCTCATTTGTTCGTATTTCTCAGTGTGCATCCATCTCGATTGGTACCGGAGTACGCAGTTTGAGACGAGCTCGAGTGACACTTTGTACGTGTAATTCGTAACGGGTAAACACGGGAACCAACAACAGTTCAAAACAAAACAAAAAACAAAAAAAAAACATTTTGTTTATTCATGGAAAAGTTACTATCTCTCATTCTGAACAAACACACTTTCTGTAATGGATGTGTATGATATAAAATATGAAATGGATTAATGCTCACTGGTAAATCAGGCGAGAAAAGTTAACACACCCTCTAGAATTCCATCACGGCGTTAAAGCAAGCTCAAAAGATTCATCTTCACTGTACAGCTTTTGGTTCAGGAGTTTTGTCCAAAATGAGCAACCGCTGTCTAAATGGGAAATCTTAGCAGAGCAGGGCGAATGCTGCCCAAAAATTCATGTTGCCTCCTGTGTGGAGCTGCTCGGGGGTTTTTGGGGGCCTCTTTACGGCGTGCCTTCTTGGGTTCTGTGCCTCTTGGTTTGGTGTTTCATTTTTCAGATTCTCATCAAGTGCAATATCTCAGAAACGAGCGGTTGGACGTTTGTAGGATTTGTACGGAACGATCATTTTAACTGACGGATCGGATTTTGACATACCATTACTGACAAGAAGGACTACACTTGGTGGGGGTGGGGGTGGAATCATCCTCTTTGATACCGTTTGTGTCGAGTTCCTCTTCTGTCTTGTCAATTGTGCGTCTCTGGCTCTTCACACCTCTTGGTTGGCATGACGTTTTTTTGTAGTTCTGTCTTTTTGGACTCCCATGTTTCAGTTTGGTCTTTTCTTGCACTCTGTGTCTTTTTTTTTTTGTTTTGTTTTGGTGTTTTTGGGACTCTCTCTCTTGGTGCCAAGCATCTTCGTTCACCATTTTCAGGTCTGCATTTGAAAGTTTTTTTTTTTTTTTGGGGTGTCTGTGTCTCAGCTTGGCAGCTTTGGATCCCTATATCTGTCTGTCTGTTTTTCTTTTGGAGGTCCATGACTCTCAGTTGTACATTTCTGTGCTCACATGTTCTCCATTTCCCAGTGTTTCAGTTTATAAATGTCAAAAGGTATGACAGCAGTCCCAGTACCAGTGGAATTAGTACGAGAAGACCCACCCATGCAAGGATGGCTCCTATTCCCCATTTGAGAGCTTTTTTAGAATATTCCTTGGTTTTGCTTGGCTTTTCACTGCCGTAGTTCTTGTTGGACTCCCGAGTCTGGCGAGAATGAGAAAGAAGAAACGAGGTTAAGTGGAGGTAAGAATTATTTGTATAAAAATAATATATACAATTTACAATTTTCAGATGTGTTGAATTATAATATGCTTGTTCTTGACTGCGTGTTTTTTTTTTTTTTAATCTCATGAAGTGTGTCTAGAGGAATTAATGAGTTAAGTATTACATATCTTTTTGTATGTCCTAGAATGGATTCTTTACCTTATTACAAAAGAGCCTATTTTTGGACTAAACGGGAATTTAGTGCAGGGTCTTTAAGTCCTGATGTGAAGTTCTGGTCTTTCATACAGCAGGTCGGTGTTTCCCAAGTCTGCGCTGCACGTGAGTGTTTTTCTTGCACCTTATTTTAGTTTGCTTGTGACTTGAAAATGAACGTTAGAGGTGTAAATGCACTTCAAATAAAGCAAAATAGGTGAACTAAGGCTTCTTCACTCTTGACCCCAGAGCTGCAACCTGATTGGTCAGGAACTTTTTATGGGCAGCAGTGGCTTAACGGTTAAGGTTCTGGGTCGCTGCTCAGAAGGTTGGCGGTTCAAGGCTCAGCTCTGCCAAGCTACCAGTGCGGTGCCCTTGAGCAAGGCCCTTAACCCTATGCTCCAGGGGTGCCGTATCATGACTGACCCTGCGCTCTGACCCCAGCTTCCTGCCAAGCTGGGATATGTGAAAACTTGGGGCGGTGGTAGCTCAGTGGTTAAGAAGTTGGGCTACTGATCGGAAGGTCATGAGTTCAAATCCGCCAAGCTGCCGCTGTTGGGCACTTGAGCAAGTCCCTTAACCCTCAACTGCTCCCCAGGCGCCGCAGCAAAAATGGCTGCCCGCTGCACTAACTTGGATGGATTAAATAACAAATTCCAAGTATGGGTTACCATACATTGGCCTTCACATGTCACTTTCACTTTCACTTTATGCCTCCGCCACTAGCTGGTTTTCGGGTTTGTCCATGCGTCTGTCCGAGACTGTCGTTAGCGCGATATCTCACGAACGAACGAACAATTTATATGGAATTATCATTTTAACCAGCAGATGAACTGATTAGATTTTGGAATTGATCCAAACAGGGTCCTGCTTGAAGTATATTTGTTTGAAGGGTGGGGTCCACGCTGTTGGCGTCAAGGCCGATTTGTTTTACAGATAATTTACCTCATCAGTTTTATCTGCTTTGAAAATGGGTCTAATAAAATTCCCAGCGGAAAAAATGTCTCCTGCAACATGCAGACTATAAACGTGACAACACCACCATCAAGTTAGTACAAGCTAACTTGCCAATATCATTATTATTATTATTATTATTATTATTATTAATGAGAGCAAAGAGGGAATTTATTTTCCAACATTTAGTCTAACTGTGGAACAGGAGGAGGCAGGTTGGTTGAGATTTGGCTTGGGAGACTAGACAGCATTTAGACCTGTATGTATCCAGAGTTAAAATGCGACCAGTCAGTGATGATGAAAACCAATAATGTCCTAAAACTAACAAACGTGAATTACACTGCATTGTTAAATAGCAATTGTGAAATATCTTGGGTTGAATAATTGTTATAAACAAGACACAGTTCTTCTTTGTGTTTTTTTTTTCTTTTTTTTTTTCCCTTGCTTGCCGCACTCCCCCGATCTACAGTAAACCAAATATAAGATCATGAGATTCCTATTTCTAAACATTTCCACTAATATAGGCTTGAAATAACGTTGTTCTATTTTGCTAATTTATTTCTAGAATGAAGCAAAATTATCTGCTTATAGAGTAAGAATTTAGTAAGAATAAATTTGTCTACATTTAAGATATTTTCGCTTGATATCATTTTTTACAGTGTTTTTAAAAGCAGCCACTGTTTGTGTTAAAGCAGCCGGTCTACACATTTCATCTGGAGCTCCCAGGGATGTGAACCATGAAAGAACCATGGTCACGTCTGCTACAAGCCCCGTCCCTTCCATTTCATGGGGCGTGACCCATGTTTGTAGAATCATTTTGCAAAATCATGTGACTGACTGGTGTTTCTTGTTACCCTGGTGTGTCCTGTTAGACCTGACTGTTTAAGCAATAAATAGCTCTGAACACAATGATGAGCCAACATGAAGATCTTTTGATCGTTTGTGAGAGCTGTGAAGAAAAACCCAAAAACATCAGTCGGTGACCTCGCCAACAGGCTCCACAGGGCAGGGGTGAAGGTATCACAATCCACCGTGCGAAGTAGACTTCAAGAGCGGAAATATAGCGGCCATACCACAAGATACAAACCACTCGTCAGCAGTAAGAATCAGAAAGCCAGATTGCAATTCGTGAAGAAATACGGAGATGAGCCACAAAAGTTCTGTAACCAAGATTAACCTCTGCCAAAGTGATGGAAAGGCTGAAGTTTGGAGGAAGAATGGATGTGCTCATGATCCAAAACATACAAGCTCACCTGTGATACATGGTGGAGGTAGTGTCATGGCTTGGGCTTCTGAAACAGGCTCAAAAATTGGGGGGGGGCCCGATACAAAAGGTTCTAGTTGTTTAACACGTCTGGATGTAAACACCAGGAAGAGCTGAAATCCTAAGCTCTCGTCTCGTATCCATCTTTTGATCTCACACCCAAATGTCTTTGGTGTAGAGCACAAACAAATGAATCAGCCTTGCTGTTCCAATAGTTTTGGAGGGGCTGTATGCAAGCCTAAGTGTGCTTGTGCTAATAGTAGGTTAGTAATAAGATGTTGCTGTGTGGTAATACCAGTGTAGTGTGTGTGTGTGTGTGTGTGTGTGTGTGTGTGTGTGTGTGTGTGTGTGTGTGTGTGTGTGTTAGTTACCTTAACTGAGTAAATGAGGGACACGATGCCGACGCAGGACAGGCCGCATATGATGCTGCAGATGGCCAGCTTCCTGTAGTCTCTCACTGTAAGTTGTTGACCATCACGGCCTTTCTCCACATCGACTGAATTCGTCTTTTCGGTCAGCGGAGTGCTGCTGTTTGAATCGTGGATTGAGGTACTCTTTTTTTTTTTTTTTTTTTTTTTTTTTTTCCTACATTGGAAACAAATGCACACGACACATCGTCATGATCAGTAACACCAGTGAGTCATATTATAGTCTCAGTCATAAGAGTTTCTTTTCTCCTTGCATCTTCTTGTGCTTTCAATTTGTCTTCACAATAACATCCTCCCTTTGGTCTCACACACACACACACACACACACACACACACACACACCACAGTGTCATGACATCATCTACTACCATAATAAGCAACGCTTGAGGTTACAGTGCGACTAGAGGTTGTGAAAAACACATTTACATTTAATCATTTAGCAGACGCTTTTGTCCAAAGCGACTTACACAAGTTAATGATGCATCCCCCTTAAAAACTTGCATTTCTAAATCTGCATGTCTGAAAGGAGCTGTAGAGCATTTAAACAGGAAAGCATTTAGACTTTTAAACAAAAAAAAAAGGAATTGAATGTACAGGAAATGTGTTTAGAGAGAGGAAATGGGTTGACTTTTCACACAGAAGGGAAGTTACTCTTGAAACCTTGAGCTTAAATTTAAAAAAAAAAAAAAAAAAAAAAAAGAAGAAGAAGAATTCAAGAAATTCAAGACTCAGGGATTTAGAAAGAAATGTACAGGAAACAGGCCACTGCTGGACATGAAACTGCTGATCGGTCGATTGTCCATTTACTTTTGAGCCTGTCAAAATTGAGGGACTCTGCAAAAGCTGTAATTCCTAACCAGTTAATGCAATATTTTTGTTAAACCCCTTGAATTAATGCTGAAAGTCTACACTTCAATCACATCTTGATTGTTCCATTTCAGATCCACTGTGGTGGGGTACAGGGGCAAAATTACGAAAACCATCGCTGTCCAAATACTTATGGACCTGAATGTTTGCTGTTCAGGATAAAGAGGGGGAAATTTTATTTTAATTTTTTAATTTTTTATTTTTTTTAACCGTGGAGCTATAAGGTTAATAAAAAGTAATGGAAGCTTATAACCTTGTGGTTTCGTATCTCTCTTTCACACACACGCACGCACACACACACGTACACACACACACACACACGCACGCACGCACGCACGCACACACATTAAAAGACCTTGTTTGTCTCGAGAACACAGTTTATACATGCACACGTCAATAACAATGAATGTAAGACGAAAAACAAAAGAATGTTCATCTCCACTTTCAACGTTTTGGCCACGCCTCCTACTTTTATACAGTGTGTTTGACAATTCAGAAAAGCCGTGTGATGATTTAGCAACGCAGTTTGCACAAAAGTGCAAAACTGTTCTCTCACGTGAAAAAACGACAGAATCTGTTTAGAAGCGTAAACGAGAGCAATGTGGTGCTCAGTGTTTGACTAATGTTTGTTTGTTTATATATTTATTTATTTATTTTGATACAACTCTGTATCAGTGTCAGCCTTGTTAGAGAGTCTGTTTGTTGTTTTTGTGGTTTTGTTACTATTGTGTTTAGGGTGTGCGTGTGTGCGCGCGTGTGTGCGCGCGTGTGTGCGCGCGTGTGTGCGCGCGTGTGTGCGCGCGTGTGTGCGCGCGTGTGTGCGCGCGTGTGCGCGCGCGTGTGTTTTGCTTGCAGGTTTGTCAAGCCGTAAAAGCTGGATGATCAGGAAAAACCTCGTCACCAATTCTGCAGGGAATCACATCACCAGAACGAAACTATGACACTAATACAGAGAGCTCACACACACACACACACACACACACACACACACAACCCATGCCGTGACACACTTCTACTGTAACACAATCAGTTTACCTCAGATTCACCTTTCTGTTTGTACAGAGAGAGAGAGAGAGAGAGATACATGAGAACCAAACAGGCGGAAAGTGAGGGAGAGGCTGAGAAAGATTGAATGAGACTGGCAGAAAGAGAGACAGACAGACAGAGTGAGAGAGACAGGCACAGAATACTGAAAGATAGACAGAGAGCGAGATATACAGACAGAAAGAGGCAGAGTGAAACGCACTGACAGAGACACGGTGAGAGACAAAAAGAGACAGACCGAGAGTGAGACGGGAAGACGGAGAGTGAGGTGGACAGACGGAAAGCGAGAGAGAGACAGAGACCAACAGAGAGAGAGAGAGACAGATAGATAAAGAGAGACGAACATTTGGAGAGAGACACAGACAGATAAACTGGTGGAGAAGGATTGACGGACAGAGAGAGAGACTACAAAAGAGACTGAACTGGAGAGAGACGGACAGAAAAAAAATAAAGGCAGGTGGAAAGAGAGGAGAGACTAAAGTGTAGATGGAGAGAATTCTGCAGAGAGAGTGATGGAGCAAAGGGGTAGAAACACATCTGTTTGTCTCTCTCTCTGTTTGTCTCTCTCTCTCTCTCTCTCTCTCTCTCTCTCTCTCTGTTTGTCTCTCTGTCTCTTTCTCTCTTTCTCTCTCTGTTTATCTCTTTCTCTGTCTCTCTCTCTCTCTCTCTCTCTCTCTCTCTCTCTCTCTCTCTCTCTCTCTCTCTCTCTCTCCCTCTCCCCCTCTCTCTCTCTGTCCCTCCCTCACAGGTGAATCCTGTCCGGTGTGATTTTTGACTTGGAGGAGTAAACATGCCACACACTTTATATATAAGGAATTATGTTGCCCTAGAAGGTGTTGATTAGATTTTCTGTGACTCGGACAGCGCTGCGCGTTATTGTTCTACGTTCCTGATCGTAACTCGTTGTATGGCGGACGCTCCACATAACCTACACAGCTCATTTGCATCCGCAGTGACGCCCACAAAACTCCATATAAGGCCGTGTGTGCAGACAGCTCAGAGCACGAAAATAAAAAGCGCTAAATCTTCCGTCAGCTGAGGCGTTCGTTTACGGCCTTTTATTCGTTTTTTTTTTTTAATTCGTTCGTTTATTTTTCTTAATTTCTATGTTGGCTCACTTTTTGTTTTGTTTTTTAATTCTTTAATTAATAGCCATGCTCGATGGTACCCTTAGTCCCTGACCTAGTGAACTAGCATGAGGATGTGTTTTTGATAGAGACTCCAAAGCTCATCTATGGCTCACTCTGGATCAAGGCGTCTACTAAATGCTGTTTATTCTTTTGAACAACAAATGCAGTCTTCACAGGTGGAACCCAGAGCTCAAACCAAGAGTAGACATTCAGAGCTATTAACTGTTTAAACGATCAATCTAACAGGGCACAC
>CM042554.1:18450694-18513194 GCA_023630585.1 Cranoglanis bouderius
AGCCAGGTAAAGAGGATAGTGGTGACAAGAAATTAAACATGATTTTATTTATTTAATTAATTTATTTATTTAAATAAGTACACTGGCAGCAAAAATGCAGGTTGTTGGTACAGAAATGTGCAAAAATTGCAAGGGGAATGGGATTGTGTTCAGTTCAGTGTGTGTGTGTGTGTGTGTGTGTGTGTGTGAAATATGCACTTGTCATGAAGGTAAAATGTTTTTAACAATAATTCCATACAATAATAATATTTTATATAAAATCTTCCCATTTGGTGGCTTAATCACAATTTTAAAAATAATTCTTAGTGGAAAATCCGTTTGTTTACAATATTTTATATGCAAATTAGTGCATATTTAATGATCTTTTGATCTGTTTGCATTTTTAAATACGTTTTTTTTAATATATATATTTAAGAACATTATAATTAGTGTAAAAAAAATCTAATTCTTGTATTGATGTATACTTTTAATTTTGATAAAAATAGAAAAATAATCTCGCAAATTCTCTAAACCGCTAGAAATACTTCTAGTTCTGAGTCACTTGAGGAAATTCACTTCCGCCGTCTTGCCTAGTCCATTGGCTAAGCCCCGCCCAGACGTTACATTATATTAGCCAATCAGAAAGCACGCCGCGTGAACGACGTGGCGGCGAAGACAAACAAGGAAGTGAATTTTGGTAATCGCGGTGAGTGAATGCGAGTTAGAAATAACATTTATTCAAACTTTTCTGCAGAAAGTATGACGTGTGAGAAAATAAAACATTATTTGTAGTTAAAAAAAAAAAAAAAAAGCATGGCGAATTAGTAATAAAAACCGAAATATTGGCAGGGTTTTAAACGAAAGATGTATAACTCACTTGTATATTCATATTTAAGCTTTAAAGTAATACTTAAAATGGCCGCATTAAGTGTGCACTCTTTATTTATTTATTTATTTATTTATTTATTTATATTAAGCGGTTAGAACCACTACCTGTATAGAGCTGTGTCCCAAACTGCATGCCACATAAAGGTACTCAGTGAAGCAACACCTAGCCTAGGGCAGGGTTGCCAACTTTGGCTTCCTGGCTGGAGTGAGATTTATGAATCAAATGACCTTTTTTTTACTGCGCGGAAATGAGAATTATTGGGTAAAATGTGCGTAACGTCATACATCACTTGACTGTTTCTATTTCTTCCTCGCCACGCCCTCGTCTTTGCGGGCTTTTAGTATGAATATGTCAGCCTTAAGGTTATCTGTCTCCAAAACGATGACAAAATTCGTATTTAGAAGATATACGCATTCAAAATTCAACAGTCTCTCTCTACCACCAATACGGATCAACAATTATGACATCATTCTGCACTTCAGCTTCTCATCAGATTTTCTGTCCAATCGAATGCTCTTTAGAATATGCGGTGTCCCGCCCCCTAACATTATAAACATCCTCGGTATTATCTTAGCACGGCTGGTTATCACGGACAAGCGTTACTGTGCAGGTCAGTTTTGTACAAGCACAATTTTTCCTCCTTGGAACAACAGTAATATCACTAATAACATCGTCACTGTACGTGGAGAATTGGTTCCAGTATAACACATTAATTGTAAACCAGTTTATTGACAAGAATGGGCAATTATACACTTGTAAATGAAAAAGATTTTATTATTGCTATTATTATTTTTTAATGAAGGCTATCCCCAGTGGCATAATAACCAAATCTTCAGCTGTAAATATTAATGATTCAACCTTACAAAGTCCCCAACTTTTAATAAATGCTCTTTCCATTTTTTTGATAAACGTTTTAATAATAATTTTATAAGAAACCCCATTATTGTCGGATCCAATCCTCCATGTAAACCCAGATGGCTTAAACCTCACCATTTATAAATATAAATCGGTTATCTCCACCTCATTTAGGGTTGACTTTAAAATGGACAACAACATGTCAGTGTTTAACGTTTTCTGAAAAACAAAATGACACCATTTAATCTTTTAATAATTTTAGCAAAGTTTTACATTCACAAGTCCAAAAAACAACAACAACAACAACAGCCCTCATATATTACCTTCTGTAACACTGATCTTAGGGTTTACTTTTAAACCTGTTCAAACATGAGAATACAAAACAAGAAACAATTAAAACGATTAAAAAATAAACTTTAAAGCTTTTCAAATCCATGTAACTGCCCAAATATTAATAAGTTCTTTTCTATTGCTGTTATTGTTACTTTTGTTTTTTTTATTTCATGTTCTCTGAACTGTTAAACAATGCAATTGACTTCTTTTGCCTTGTATTTGTCCGTGTTACTGAATTAAATACAAGATAAGCTAAACGCTATTGGCCATTTTAAAAGCGGGCGGAGCCACCCGATATGTCCCGCCCTGAATTCCTGTTTCAGAGGAAATTACCTCCACACATCAAATAGCGTAATTTCCTCTGAAACAGGGAGTTTCAGCGTTGCGCGTTTCAAGGCATTTCACGGGGACTTTAAAATATCGTCCCTGTCTTCTCCAGTGTCTTTACCCCTCTCTCTTTTTAAAATACTTTCAAATACTCGTCTGCAATCGTAACGATCACAACTGGTTTTTTTAAATCTCAATAAAACTGGCTGACGCAGGCTACATTTCCGGTAAAGAATGAATGAATAATAGTTATTTTAAACATGTGAATCGAACGATTCGGCGTCTCGGCATCTCCGTCTCCGGCGGCTTACGCTGTATACACTGACCTTCCACAGCGCGGGAGGAAATGCGATTGGTGAAGGACCCAGTCGATTCAGACCGGTCCAATCAAGAAGTTGTGGGCCTTGTATTTTTACGTGGGCTTGATATTTAATTTGGCGTGAGATTTACTTGGGCAGCGTGAGAGCGTGAGACAGAGCCTGAAAGCGTGTGTCTCACGCCAGATGCGTGAGAGTTGGCAACCCTGGCTTAGGGCAATAATTCCCAACCCCTGGTCCTGGAGAACCCCTCTGTCATACTGGGGGTGTATTAGGAGCAGGAAAACACTCAAATGTGCAGGTGCAGGACAGGGGGTTCTCCAGGATCAGGAGCCTGTGCCCTGTAGATCCGTATTTCAGCCTGAATAATCAGCTTGTGTTTCTTGTGCATCTACCAGGACATGGCGGACGGAGGTGGAGGAGTGATCGCAACCGAGAAGTACGGCTCCCGGGAGGCCTGGAGGTACCGGATGGATGCGGATGGAGGGATGCGGAGGGAGAGAACGGGACAGGAACGAGTAACCAGGGGGAAATCTATAACCGATGCGTTCAAGGTGCGTCACGTCCGTCGCCCCTTATGCAGGTGCTCCACACGTGGCTTCTAAGAGCCTCGAAAAAGTTAGACGTACGATGGCTAATTGAATGAATGCGTTTGAGTACTTGAAAGTTGTTCTGTTCTGTCCTGTTCTTCTCTAGAACGTTTTCCTGCCTCAGGGTTTCCCCGAGAGCGTCAGTGAGGATTATGTGCAGTATCAGATATGGGATACGTTGCAGGTTAGTTACGCATGTATTAATGTCGGTGAATGTCGGAATCTTGGTAGGGTAGTGCACTCGGACTTAAAGATGGACGCCTGCAATGCGTTTTTTTTTTGTTTTTTTTCTTCCTCTGTAAGGCTTTCTCCAGCTCTCTCTCGGGCACGCTCGCCACTCAGGCCTCACTGAAAGGAGTCGGAGTCGGTAATCAGGAAGCAACGGTTGCCGCAGCGACAGTGACTTGGTTACTCAGAGGTGTGTGTGTGTGTGTGTGTGTGGTTTTATTGGCGCCGATGTGCATGAGTACATTAATATGAAATCGTTTTTTTCGTTCTTTTTCCTCTCTCAGATGGAACAGGGATGTTGGGGAGAATCCTTTTCGCCTGGTTTAAAGGGTGAGAGTTTGCAAGCTTTCTGATGCTTGGTTAATTCTGTATAATAAGTGTGCGTTTCTCTCTGAGATGCTACAATCTCCGTGTCAATATGTTCTCAATAATCCGACATGTGAACAGGTTTAATGCGGCAGTGATTCACTACGGTACGATTCCGAACCATTTAAATACCGAGCTTTGTTGTGATTAAACCACAATTTAAATGGCTCAAGGAAGGAGGCTGCGAAGTAGATTTCCTTCACAAATACACCCTTTTTGAATATTGATATTAGTCTCGATATACGTACCAGCGGTGGGAATTCTGTCTCTTTTCAGTCAGTCAGATCGTTTGGCTCAGCTCAGCATCAAGAGTCGACTCTTTCGGCTCACAGACGGCTCATTCCTAAACCAGAACCAGTTCGTACGATAATACTGATCAGTGATTGTTCTTCTTCGCCTAGCTGAGACTGAAATCGTAGTCTACCTTCCAATTAACAGGTTTACACTGGGGTCAAATCTACGTTTCACTATTCACACGAACGAATATCTCGGACGTTGAAAATCGGTTTTCTTGGAAACGTTTTGATTGATGGCTTTTTCCGCCATCCCCGGGGGGAAAAAAAGAAAGAAAGAAAGGATGCTGTTGTTTTCCTGTAACAGGAAAGTGTCCTATTCCTCTCGTACTACAGCAATTACAATATTTAAATTTATCAATGGACGACGTGTACTTTTTATCCATTTATAGTTGCCAGAGGTCGATCGATTGTGGTTTTCAGCGATAACTATATTGGGCAGTACCTTCCCATAACCGATTAATCAACCGGTGTTTTTTTTTTAAATGGATACTGAATGGAAACACTCAAAGTAAAATATTGCTGAACTTTATTACAAAAATAAACAGTACTGACTGTATTTTGTTTTTTTAATGGAATAAGTATATAAATATTCATATATATTAACTATTAATAAATATTAAAGTAAATAAAAGATTATACATCTAAACTGAACCAAAAAGTAACACTCCAAATAACAAATCAAAATAGAGACACCCAAAATGAAACAAAAAAACACTTCAAATAACACAAGAAAATTTGTCGGCGATAGTTTTTATTTCGCCTCTAGAGGCCGCTCTAATCAGCAAAACCGAAATAGTTACAATTAAATGTTGTGGACTGTCTTTTAAACAAGTTTGTTCCTGTTGTCCCTCACCAGCCTCTCTCTCTTTCTCTTTAGAAGTTAATAAGACAACAAACAAACAAAAAAAAAACGCAGCTTGTCCGGTTACCTCTGATTGTTACAAAGCGCTGACACTGGAGACTCCTTCCATAAATGTTAAATAAACATCTCCTTACAGAAAACTTCACCGTACCAACGATCACGCACGATTCTCAAACCGTCCGGCGTACAAGTCCCCGTGGATGAGCTGTTGCTATAGAAACGATAACGTATTAGAATCCAGCATTCAGACATCTCTGTGGTGTGAACATTTCCGTCCTCTTTTATTTCGCAGGAGCAGACTGGATTCGGAAGCCAAAAAATGGAGGTGAGGAGTGATGAATGGTTTTGGAAATGTTCCTCCTTTGACGATTTGAGACGTTCACGGTAACTTTTTTTTTTTTGTTGTTGTTGTTTTTAAACGTGTCTCAGGCTTTTCGCCGACATCCTCAACGACGCCGCGATGCTGATGGAGATCTCCGCGCCTCACTTCCCTCCTTTCTTCACTCTTATTGTTTGCATGGCTGGAGTGTTTAAGGTAACAAGAGTGATAACGTTAATGCGGGAACATGTACAGTCTTTGAGAAAGCGAATATGTAGCCCCTGACTCAGATTTGCTTAATACACAAAGTACGATTTCATTCAACAATTTAAATGATCGAAAGATTAACAGTGTGTTACTTTTGGCAGATTTGAAGGGAATCTTGGTTTGGGAAGAGTCAGAATTCCTAGTCATGGCTCCGTGTTGAAGTCGAATCGCGTTCTGACTCAGCTCATGGTTCGGGAAGGGGGCGTGGCCTAAAGTTTAAAAGCCAAACTGGATATCAGAAGTGATTGTGCTGAGAGTTTACATTTGATTTGCGTATAAATGGTTTAACCGAGCCGAACGGTGTTTCGATGCGAGTGCATGATGATTTACGCGTGCGGGTCGCACGCCGCTAAACTGGAAGATATCGCCTTCCGTTATCGATTAGCTAAAGAAGGAAAAAGACACCAAACATTGCGGTGCATTGTGGGATTTTATAAAATGGATATTCTCAAAAAAAATTTTTTTGGACGCATTTTTGCCTGGAGACTTAATCAAATTTGATGACGGATGAGTCATTAACTCGTTACGCTTTGTGTCTTCGTCTCGCTCCAGTCGATTGTGGGCGTGGCCGGAGGAGCAACAAGGGCGGCGTTAACTGTTCATCAGGCTCGCAGGAACAACATGGCCGACATCTCTGCTAAAGACGGCAGTCAGGTTGGTGCCTGTGGAATTCTATAAGAACTCTAAGCTACTTGCTGTATATGTCGGAAAATGATCCTTAATTCTTCTTCTAACAGGAAACGCTGGTCAATCTGGCAGGACTGCTGGTTAGCTTAGTGCTAATCCCTCTTGTCACTGATAACCCCGTGTAAGATTTTAATAAGATATTTTATTTTATTTTATTTTTAATACACGTGTGTTTTTGTCTGTAATATTGATTTGTGCCGCCTTCGATCTCCGTCCTCCTCAGGCTGACGTTTGTTCTCTTCTTCCTCTTCACCGCACTCCACCTGTTCGCCAACTACAAAGCTGTCCGTTCTGTCGTCATGGAGACGCTGAACGAAGCTCGTCTGGCAATCATCCTCCGTCGGTATTTGCTTGACGGACAGATCCCGAGTCCGGCAGAAGCCAATCGGAGCGAGCCGGTGTTTCCGGGTACGCCCCCGGTCGCTGTAGTGTAATATAGTTTATCATTTAGTCACACGGATCAGCCAGTTGAATAAGTCGTCTACAATGATTGACAGTTGCGTCCGTCTTTTGGACTCTCCCGTATTAACTGACACCGTGGAAGCCCCGCCCCCTTCTTCGCTGCTCTTCAGAATATGCGCCCATGCGGCGCTCCTGCTTTAAGGTTCCCGCTACCGATTAGAGCAGCGCTGTGGTATAAAGATGTCTAGTATTGGAACCGTGTTTGAGTTGCCATTCGTTTGATGCCGGAGCGTCTGTTTCTGTTTCTGCTTCTAATAAACGTCCTTCCTTTTAGAGTTTAAAACGGAAGTACCCATCAGACTCGGGGTCAGACTGGGAGACGTCATTAAACAGTACGTGTGCCTCTCTACTAGTTTTATTCCTCAAACCTTCACCGATGATAAATTGGATAAATAAGACAACTGGCTTGGTTTGTTTGTGGTTTGTAGGCCTCGGGAGCTCCAGCTGGCTTTGAGGAACAACACCAGGTCCTACATCATAGCGATACAAAACGGTAATTTTAAACGTAACACTGCATTCATAATATCTACGTTCCAGGTTGTACATGTGAAACACCGCTGCTTTTCACAAAATCGGCACAATAACAGCGATCTGGATCAATCGGGTAGGATTTATTCGTGATTTCATACGGACTAGTGTGATATTGGAATGTGGCGAAAGAAATGGTGGAAAAAGGAACGGGCCGATATATTATATAAGGAATAAAACACTCTTTTGTTGCGCTGTTATGGGAAAATAATCAGCGACGCGGCGTTGCTGTTACCTCCCTGGAGTTGATTACTTTCCCATAACAGCACGTTGTCCTAAAGGGTTTATTCCTCTTACACTACAGCCGTTTGCCATTTTATTAAAGAATGACACGACATGGTATTTATTCATTTCTAGTCTATATGACAATAGTCCAAACAAAATGGCCGCCTTTTCACTTTAATTCATTTCATCCGTGTGTGTTGATTTGCTCCGTAGGCAGCGTGTGTGTGTGTTTGAGTGCCGATGCGTCGGTGCGTGACGAGATCATGGCGGCGTGTCAGGCCGTGTGCATCAGCACCGCGTTACGCTCGTCACCGCGGCACGGAGCTCTGACACGCCTCTCCGAGATCAGAGGTAAGAGACAAAGTGGCTGAAGTTTCATTAGCTTAGTGCCGAATTCTTAAGATAAATGCTTAATAATCCCTCGTGGGGAAATGAAAGTGTTACAGCAACGTGGTAGTAAGAACAAACATATAATTATGGTCTTTTGTGGGGGGACGGTGGCTTGGAGTTTGCATGATCTCCCTGTGCTTTGGGGGTTTCCTCCCCCAGTCCAAAGACGTGTGTCGTAGGTTGATTGGCATTTCCAAATTGTCCGTAGTGTGTGAACGTGTGTGTGTGATTGTGATTGGCACCACGTCGAAGGGTGTCCCCCCCACCTCGTGCCCCAGGTTCCCTGGGATGGGCTCCAGGCTCCCCGTGACCCTGTGTAGGATAATGTACAAAATTTGAATAATTAAATAACTGGTATAATGAATGTACTTCTCTAGCATATCTCTTCTTTCACTGTAAAGTGGGCGGGGCTAGTCTTGTACGGCGGTTGCATAATCTCCACGTTTACCAACCACTAAGGTCATTCCTCTCGAACTGTGTTCAGTCAGTGGTCTTCATTAGAATATTAGGCCACACCCACTGAATGAACTTTGTCTTTTTTATTAAACGGTGCTGGATATTTTATAGAATATACACCTCGTTTTGTGGTATTTATAAACTACTGAAAGAGGTTAATGTTATTGTTTTGTTCCAGACTCGTGGGAACTGGTTTCCGAAAGTCACAAGCTGATGGAGCAAATTTTCCAGCCCTTTTTCACAGGTATGAAAGAGATGTTTCAACACACAATCATCTAAAACTCTACCACCATCACACCTGGTGTGTGTGTGTGTGTGTGTGTGTGTTGATTCATTTCCTGTAACAGCACGTCCTGAACTTTTATTCCTTTTATACCACAGCGATTTGATATAGAACGACTCATCGTAGTTTTTAGCCATTTATAGTTGCTTTTTAATGTTGTAGTACATCCGCAAGACAAGTTAGTTCCTGTTCTCACTTACGTTATAGCAGCTATAAACAGTTGATCCCTCACAGTCGTTCTCTTTATTGAAGTTTTTACAAAAAAAAAACAAAAAAAAAACCACGTAAACTCCTCTGTCCTGAAGACTTTCCCTCTGACACTGGAGACTCCTTCCATTAATGTTAAATAAACGTCTCCTTACAGAAAACTTCACCATATCAACGGCTTTTAATAATGTTAGTGTTGGGTTTCATCTGACCGTAGAACCCGATCCCATTTGAAGTTCCAGTAGTGTCGGGTAAGCTGAAGACGCTCGAGTTCGTTTTTGGATGAGAGGCTTTTTTTTTTTTTCTTGAAACCCTTCCAAACAACTTGCGGTGATGTATGTAGATAGTTCGGATTGTGGTTTTGGAGACTTTCTGACCCCAAGACGCAACTAACTTCTGCAATTCTCCAGCTGTGATCCTTGGAGATTTTATTTCCGCCACTCGAACCATCCCCTTCACAACATTTCCAGTTGACTGAAACTTCTTAATTATTGCCCTGATGGTGGAAATGGGCATTTTTAATGCTTGTGTTATTTCCCTATAGCCACTTCCCATTTTGTGAAGCTCAACGACCTAAAAAAAAATTTAAAATATCAATGGGAATATACTTCAAATATATTTTTCTCATATGAATTCATAGGGGTGCCAATAATTGTTGCACACTTATATTTAACACATATATTTTTGGATAAACCTGTGTTGGGTTTGCGATTGTTTGATATCCCTGACAGCAGAGTATTTTTGCTGTTATAGAAAATGAATCAACGCCTTCTGACCAATCAGAAGCAAGAACTCAACAGCGCTGTGGTATAAACCAAATCTGTTAAGAGGATCACAGTGAAATCTTTCAGTGTTTAGTTGAGGTAAATCTGGTTTACCTTCCAAATCCTCTAATTCCTGACCTAACAAAATCGTACCCAGGTCTAGAGAAAGCCGGGTGGCAGACGGACCGGACGCTGCTGGACTGGGACGAGTGGAGGGCGGAGTGGAGGAAGAAAGGCAGCTAAGACGACGAGCCGAGACTTCAGTTCTGTTTTTTCGGGACCTTTTCAGGTGTAGACGGACCAGCGATGATGAACACGGCTGTTCTTTCGGTTTGTTTTATTAAATTCAAGAATAAATTGAACTCCTGGGTTTTGCGTAATTATTTAAAAAAAAAAAAAAAAGACAACAAAAACAAACCCCAGATCTTCGGTCATTTATACACGTATAAACAGGGTGAGCTCTTCTGAAATCACTAGGGATGGATGAGATGTTTGCTAACAAAGCGGCAGTAAAAAAAAAACCTGCGTGTTCACGGATACACCGGAATAAAACTGAAAAGTGAAAAACAAAAAAACAAAAAGTTTCAGTACAGAATTTTAACATCAAATCAACACAGCAGAAAAGTAGATCACATCAAGTACAAATATCTTAAATATAGCCAACTAATATTTCTCTTTATTAGAATGGTTTTAAGACAAATAATAGACCAGGAAGACGATTTCTTGACGATTCGACTCATTTCAAGCTTGGAATTGCATTCTATTAGCAGATATTCATTTATTTCTAGAAAGAAGCCAAATTATCTGACATCATAATAAAAATAATAAGATCGAAATGAGTAAATATGTCTAGATATAGGCTTAATGGTCTTATATTTGTTATATAATAATCTATATATTCAAGATATGTATAGACTTGCTAAGAGATCATGATGATATGGATATTACAGGGTCGTATCGGACAGCCCCCGCTTGGTGTTGGATTAACGCTTCAATGCTGGTCGGGTCACTTCTGGACCCTTTAACAACTTCAGTTTAATTACACGTTCACAAGTGGAAGACAAAACAAAAAAAAGTGAAGTGAGGTGGTTTTATACAGACCTGTGTGGGGTTTTTTTTTTGGCTTGTTTGTTTGCTTACTTTTTCAGAAGACTGAAATTAAAATATATTTAAAAAAAAAAAAATGTGTATGAGCATTTTAGTTATTAGTGTTTTAGGTATTTGAACGTGTTCAGTGTAACTGAGCTAATAAAATGTAGTTAGAGCTCACCTTTTATCTCCCAACCAATCGGGTCACAGCATAGGGGAGAAAACCTGACATGGAGGCTCACAGAGAGAAGCATTCGCCCGATGAGGCACCGCCAGGATACGGACTTGAGAGCAACACTTATGCTTTCTGTATGGGCGGGGCATACACATGCTCTCTCTCTCTCTCCTGTCAATCACAGTGACACGCTAGCCAATCGGGGGTGTCTGTGAGCTCGCATATGAGGAAGAGGGCAGATAGCGCTTTCCTTCCTGCACTGTGAGACTTCATTGTGTTAATACTTCAGCCTGGACTATGGACTCTAATAATACGGACACCAATATGGAGTTTATTGAGATATTTCAATGTCAATATTTCGGTGTAACTAGAGATGATGACTGTTAGTTTTGCCATGTTTAATGGTTTCTGATGTCATCGATGAGTCCCACTTTAATTTAAATCAAAAATGCTAGTAGTCGAGTCACACAAGCACGGTGAGGCTCTTAATTTATCACTACATCAAAAAAAAAAAAAGTATTATTATTATTATTATTAATAATAATAAAACTGGGTAGTTAGCCTGTAGGAGCTAAGACTCAAAGGTAGTGTTGTTATGGTTACAGTGTGTATGCTGTGTGAGTGATTTTTCTATAATAATAAAAAAAGCAGCATTGGACTCCAGCGTATAAATAAAATCGGAGAGTTTTTCAGTAAGTCCGGGCGGCTAAAGCAGAGCTCCGTGGTGGACTTTCCTCAGGTGGCGTCTGAGGTTCTCTGTGCGGTTAAACCTCCTCCCGCAGAGCGTGCAGTTGTACGGCTTCTCCCCCGTGTGGATGCGCTCGTGCTTCTTCAGATCGGCTAAACGGCTGAACCTGAACTTGCAGCGCTCGCAGGCGAACGGTCTTTCGCCCGAGTGGCAGACAAAGTGCGCGCCCAGGCTGGAGGCCGTCGCAAACGACTTGCCGCACACGTGACAGGCGTGCGAGTTCTCTCTCCGCACGGTCACGCCGAACGGACCGCCGGCATCCGCCGCGTGAGGTGGGATCGACGGGTCCCGGGTGACATCGGCGGGATTGACGTGGACCGGATGATAGGGCAGGTGGAGGTGTGCGTCTGTGATCGTGTTTTCGGTCTGTTCTGACAGGGAACATTCTGGAAACTCTGATGTTGATTCCGTTTTGATGGGATTTAAGATTCCCGGCGCTTCGGGTGAAGCCGATCGGCTCCTCGAGCTCGAGAAGCTCCTCCTCCTCTCATGAGGAAAGTCGTTCGGTTCTCGAGTTTCCGCTCTCGGGTGCAGCGCGCTCGGTTTCTCCTCCTCGAAGGACAGCTTGTAGGAATCCGTTTCCTCGTTCTCGTCCGTCTCTACCGGCTCTCGTTCCACATGACAGTCCAGCTCTCGTGGGTGGTGAGACTCGTAGAGCGGCTCTTCTGCGGCTACGGAGGACGAGACCTGCTGCACTGCGTCTGAAACCACAAAGAGACGTTTAACGTTCATGTCCACGAGACGAGTCAGCTCCTGTTCTCATTTACACTATAGCGGCTATAAACGCAGCTGGTCATGTTACAGGAAAAAAAAAAAAACACAAAGCGTAAACAACTTTGTCCTGAAGATGTCAGAAAACGTAAATCCGGAGCTTTGACACTGGAGACTCCTTCCATAAAGGTTAAATAAACGTTTGTCCGAGTGAGCGGATGTTGTGTTTTTCATGTTTATCCTGTAACCAATTATCAGCATTTGCTTAACTGATGAGGATAATCAAGCGTTTAAGGCAAACCTGATATCTGGAGCCTCTTCTGGAGCTCCTCGAGTGTGCGCTGCAGTTTCTGGTTCTCCTGCCGGATCCTGGCCGACTCGTCGCGGTATTCGGACACGGCCTGACCCATCAGACGCAGGACCTCGTGCACGGCCGTAGCCAAAAGCTCGGCCACGTTGGTGACCAGGAGGTCCATCTGAGTCATCTTCTCTTCTGGGTTCGCTCTGAGCCGACGATCTGCTGACGGGGAGAACGATATAATTCGGTTTGATCAAAGGCTCTGTGATGAAATTCAGTCCCCGGTGACTCACAGCCAGGTAAAGGGAAAACAGTACGTATTAAAATGTGTACAAAAGCATCAGCACTTGATGTATTAAATTAGTAACAATAAAGCCACTAAAGCATTCTGAAAAAACAGAAGCATCCCAAACATATTTTTTTACATTCAGGCCTTAATAAACCAGTGAATGTGATTTTATCTTTAACAAAACATCTCAACCCTGCATTACTTAAAGGAAGAATCCATGCTGAATGACCTGCATGTTAATCTTTACAATTAACGTGTATTCATTTAGAAGAAACTCGTTTAAACCTCTCCGATCGAAATGTCTGTCTACGGGTTTCCTGCATTACCCATAATGCCGTGCCGATAGTGGTGCTGTGGGATTTAGTCCTCGCTCCAGGCTCTTCCTAAAGAGAGTGATGCGGCAGTGCTTTAGTGCTTCGGTCTGTTCAGCGCTCTCTCTCACCTTTTCATCAGATCAGCTTCCAAAGCCTCAACTGTCATGCTAATTCCGCCATCACGGAAACCTCGAATCTACCCGAGCCGAGACTCTGCCGCCACTGCGTCGTATAGCTGCGTTGCATTCTGGGACTTTTGCTTTGACGTCTCCACTACGTGACCGTTATCACTTATGTTTGAGATTTTCTCCTGTTAAACGCCGTCAGCCCTATTTGGACGTGATTAACACGTTTACACGAGGTCCTGGGGTCATGTCCTATTTTACGGAGGCCACTCTGTGATTTTATTTCCGTCCAGATCGGCCACGTCGGTGTTTTTCTCCGTCCTCATGTGTGATTCTCGCGGCCAAAAACGCTTGATTTTTTGCTGCGGCTTTCTTCGAAATTTGCGATGCGATTTTGTTTTTTTGCGGGAAAACTTGAATTCGCGTTCATTTCTGCGACGGCAAAATCGTGAAATCCTGGAGGGACTCTTATATACTTGGCCTGGAAGGTAAGACCTCGACTGAAAGTGCTACCTGGGAGAGCATTTTCAGGAGAAAATAAAATCGTAGCGAGATCCCGCAGGCGCTACAGGTATAAAGTTCCTTAAATATCTAATGTTAAATGCTGATAAATTAAAACTGTAGATGCTTTAACTGTTTATATTCAAACTTCTGATGGTTTACGGTTATTCACTTATCAGAATTTATCATTAGATACTCGGCGCACGTGAATCCAGACATCCTGCTGATAAACTAATCCGGTCCGAATAGGGCTGCTGTAACAAGGTCGAGTCAGTGCGGGACACAACCGCTCACTACATGGGAATGTAATGTGAAAAATGCAGCACAATTAAAATCACCAGAATCACTGAATATGTTTAGTATAAACACGTCTAATGTGTTTCAGGGTGGAGAAAGGAACTTTTTAAGAAAAGAAAAGAAACCAAGGTTATGGTCAGAGAAGTTCACCTGCAGTCTTATGTAACTCTCACGACGCAAAGGTGAATGAAATCATTCTTATGGGGTATTTATATGGGTTCAGCTGCAGACAAACGAACACTGCGCGCTCATTTATATCTGTAAATGTAGTTGTTCATTCAGCACTGGAGATTTAAGCGCAATGCTAGCGAGGCTACACGGATTCCGTTCATCAAGCACGTCCTGTATCGCTAGCTAGCAACGGTGGCTAATAAATACAGCAGCCGATTCTCATCCACACTGCCGTCACGCACGAAGCTCGAAATACGACGTTTAACGTGTCCTGTTAACGAATTGAACGCTTTCAACGTTTAAAAATGATAATTATAATGATAAAAATAAATAAATAAATAAATAAAAATAGCTGCGTTTGCAATGCTATGTCATTCTTGTTGTCATAGCGACAGCTCTTACCTTTAAATTTCGGCCTGTAGATGCATTTGTTGATGTAACACTTCCGCTACCTGCTAACAGCGACTGACAGGCCGCTCAGCCTATGAAACTGCGTCCCGCCCCCCCCCCAAGAGCACAGCCAATCAGAAACCTGCGTGTCTTCCGCCTCTTTTTATAATTCATTTATTCTATATACTGAACATGTAAAAACAAACAATTGTAGCAAAAGGGCAGACTTAAAAATTAACAAACATTGGTTGAACAAAGCTAACATCACTTCTTTTTTTGTTCTGAAAATAATAAATAAATAAATAAAAAGGGGGAGAGGGGGTAATTAGGGGGGTAAGATGATATTATCCCAGTCATCCAAATCGTTTAGCAGTTCCATCAGCGTAATAGCATTCTTACCTGAAGTTAGGAGTAGAGACGCTCTTACTTTCCAAAATAATTTTTAAAGTGTTGAAACGATGGAGTCTACATTTCCACCCATCAATTTTCCATACTGCTTATCCTACACAGGGACGCTGGGAGCCTGGGAACCCGGGGCACGAAGCAAGGGACACCCTGGACGGGGTGCCAACCCACACACCCATTCACACGCTACGGACAAATCTGGAAACGCCAATCAGCCTACAACGCATGTCTTTGGACTGGGGGAAGAAACCGGAGTACCCGGAGGAAACCCTCGAAGCACGGAGGAGAATGTGCAAATTCCACCCAGGGATCTACAGTTAATCAGAAAGTGATGTTTAGAGTCTTAGATGCACCAAATTTAATCGGCTTGTAATTTTGAAGCTTCATATGAATGTTATTACGGGAAATCCAGTTGCATAACTGAACCAAAACAATTTTGAGTAATTACGACTACTTAAAAAAAAAAATTAAAAAAGTCCAGTGTTTTCAATATCGTGCCCACAAAACTGACAAGTGCTTTCATCTATATTAAATCTTAACCTAAGGCATTCTTCTGAGGGACAGAACTCATTCATTATTTTAAAACGGAGTTCTTTCGTTTTTGGAAAAATCGGAAATCTAAAATAATTCGTCCTTATCTTGTGTAACTCGTCCATCTCAAAGTCTTTGTAGATTCGGTGGCATCTGTTTATAGACATAGATAATATGTGATTACAAGTCATAATAAGGTTATTTTCAGGCCTACGTCTACAGTAGGCATTGTATAGTGACCTGATACGCTTTGAGTCACAGAATTTGAATGCGATGGTGTCTTTTTCCAAGTGAGAAACGGAATGGGTGAACCTCTTGATCCTCATTCGGCTGATAGTCAAACTTGTTTTGCACCAACAGAGGGCCGAGGGAGTCTTGACCCTGGGAGATGAAGCTCAGGTTTTGTGTTGCTTTCATGAGTCTGGCTCTATTGTGTGACACTCAGTCTAATCCACATCTGCGTAGCTTCATCTTTAACTTGTGGTGCCATCTCGACAGAATCTCTTGGCCCAGATGGTCCTTGGGTGTGGATCTGGGGGCCTCTCGTGGAATCCTGTTAATTGCTCAGTCTCACAGATCTGGAGACCCATCACCGCCTGGTTCGCTCTGAGGTCCAACATTGTGGAAGGTTATAATTTGCTATAGTATCAATTTCCAAAGCAAAAATCAGTTTAGCGCATTAAAAATGTTTAGGATGAATCGCCCAACGACTCGCTCATCACTGCAAATATTCTAGTTCTTTTGGGGGACCTTTAATGCTTAAAGAGACAAAAAAAAAAAAAGCGGTCATATATGTTACAATGATGCCTACTTGGTTTATTTAACGTATCCTAATTTAAACTTTTTTTGTTCTCGGGTATATACATCCCCAAAATATCCCACTGTATCCCATTTATACCCGTCTTATTAAGAAGTGCTTTTACTGCACATTATATACTTTTATATAGTACGTGGAAATCTGTTATATTGACACTAAAATATAGATTCTCAAAATACGGATACGAAATCCCTTTACTTCGCGTAACCTGGTGGCGTATCTCAGGAGATATGCAGAGATTAACAGTACGAACAATATCCGCTGTGTTTTTCTGTGTCAGCATGTGATAACCCTACTTAGAATTATTAATGAGTTTTATATGTATAAATATTTTTTAAACAAACAGGTCGATACTGGCACTTTGTTACCCGCTCTCCCAGTTATTAAGTACACCTACCTTGTAAGTCACTTCGCAGGTGTACAGTTTGTGACGTACCGCCGAGTTTTTCGAATCCCTAACGAGAATACGCTCTGGTCGGACAGATCCGAGCTGAAAGATGAACCTCAAACGTGCAGCGTGGTTCATCCTGAACTACACCACGACGTCGGGAGCTGCTGGCCGATCTTCTAGGACGGCAGCTCCGACGGTAGCGCAGGTTTATGTTGATGCGCTCGTTCTGATAGGCTATCGTTTCTATGGTAACAGCTCGTTGGTAGGGACGTGATTTGAAGGAGCGCGGAGGGACCGGCGGGACCGAAGTGATCACCCAGATGGACGGCACAAGCTTTTTGATCTGTTCAGTTTATTTGGAAGGACGTGGGAGCAAATACTGCACGCTGACATCAGGACCATGCAGGAGTGCTTCTAGTGCATCATGAGGGTTGAGAGGAAGTAAGGGATTTTATTCTATATATCTTCTCTCTCTCACACACACACACACACACACACACACACACACACCCCTGACCCAGGACATAAATGGCTCAGGAGATCAGAGTTAAGTGTCTAAAACTGCCACTTAACTCATTAGCTTACAAAATAAGTGCTTTTTTTTGTCCTTTCAGGTCAGAATTATAATATTTAGGTAAATAAATTAATTATAAATGTATTAAATAGAATTATTTTTGATTTTCATGGTATCAGCCTGATACTGATAGATTGTTACAATATAAATAGCTATAATTTATCCAAAAGGTCCAGATGTTGTGTAGTTGATTTAACCATCTTTAACAATGACTCGGTACCTTTTAGTGACCAAAAACAAAACCAAGGTACCGAACAGGAGTTCAGAGATCACTCACTCTCTCTCTGTCTCACACACACACACACACACACACACACCCTAATATAGCGAATAAAAGTTAAATTAAAAGGGACAGCTGGAGCAGAAATAAAATGTACACCATATCCCTCTTACCCCAGATGTAGTCAAGCAGTCAAAATATGTTTTGTGACCAAAGTAAAAGTCACCGATGATCACTTTGCACCAACGAAACGAACAGTGTGATAAATTCATGCTAATAAGCCTTTAAGCTTCACTCTTTGTAACCGATCACGATCAACAGCTTCTGAGGTAAGAGGAACACTGTGGATATTTTAATTTTTTTGGCTCGACTTGTCCTTTAAGTAACAGAATTGAACAGTGAGTGGTGGCTGTAGTCCCACGTTTCCTACCATGTTTCACATTTACAGTGTTTAGCTGCTATTTCGGTCCTAAAGTTAGAATAAAAGGTAGCACTGCTACTGTTAAAGCATTAGCTACGTGTGGACATGTTTGTAATTCCTGCTGCGCTGCACACTTCAGAGTGTTCCTGCACTAACCCTCTTATGAAAGGTGTTTAAATGAGCCGACCAGGTGAATCGGGTGTGTTCGCGGAGGGGGACTATGTCCGCCATTTGGGGACACAATCATCTGAACGTTAGCTTTAGCGCATCAGCATTTGGCATGCTTGGAATGTCTCAAATGTTGTACAGTACTGCACAGTTTTGTGCATCGTTGCCTATTTTGTCCTCATAAGGGGTGTGTTAGTGCAAGAAGACCCACAGCACAAGCGGGACTGAGAAGAACACGGTGAACATCAACGACAACAGCAGTAACTGGAAGAGGTTCCTAAGCTAGAAACATTACTATCAGCGCCTACGGAGTAAGAATTCAGTCTTTAAGTCTAGATCAGTGTATCCCAATCCTGCTCCTGTGTTTCTACACCATACAGTGCATGAGCGGTTTCGGTACTGATGTATCGAAAGGGGTTTTAGTTTATGACTTCATGTATTGGGAGGGGTTTAGATGATAACGAATTGAAAGGGGCTTCAGTACTGACAATGTATTGAAAGGGGTTTCAGTAATGATGTAATATACTGAAAGGGGTTTCAGTACTGACGTAATATACTGAAAGGGGTTTCAGTACTGACAATGTATTGAAAGGGGTTTCAGTACTGACAATGTATTGAAAGGGGTTTCAGTACTGACAATGTATTGAAAGGGGTTTCAGTACTGACAATGTATTGAAAGGGGTTTCAGTAATGATGTAATATATTGAAAGGGGTTTCAGTACTGACAATGTACTGAAAGGGGTTTCAGTAATGATGTAATATACTGAAAGGGGTTTCAGTACTGACAATGTATTTAAAGGGGTTTCAGTACTGACAATGTATTGAAAGGGGTTTCAGTACTGACAATGTATTGAAAGGGGTTTCAGTACTGACAATGTATTGAAAGGGGTTTCAGTAATGATGTAATATACTGAAAGGGGTTTCAGTACTGACAATGTATTTAAAGGGGTTTCAGTACTGACAATGTATTGAAAGGGGTTTCAGTAATGATGTAATATACTGAAAGGGGTTTCAGTACTGACAATGTATTGAAAGGGGTTTCAGTACTGACAATGTATTGAAAGGGGTTTCAGTAATGATGTAATATACTGAAAGGGGTTTCAGTAATGATGTAATATACTGAAAGGGGTTTCAGTACTGACAATGTATTGAAAGGGGTTTCAGTACTGATGTATTTTATTGACGTAATATACTGAAAGGGGACAATGACAATGTATTGGGAGGGGTCTTGTTAATGACATAATGAACAGGATGTACAGTGCAGTGCCTCTGATTCCAATACGATAGTTTGTTAAAAATGAAATTTACACACTTTTCCCCCCCTTTATGCCAAACATAATTAGCTTTTTTCCAAGCTTTGCGCCGGAGCACCGAGGTTAACATAGCTAAGAGTAATGAGAGCTTATGGCTACCACTTTACAATCGTGCACACTGCATGTCTAAAATCATCACACATTACGCGGTTGGGTGAATATTGTTTACGGTAAGAGGAAAATTTGTTTAAATTTCAGTTTTCACGTGTGTGTGACTAAAGGAGCAGGATTTGGGGAAAACACGGTTAGCTGAGAAAGCATGCTGACTTCAGCAGTGACGTTAACATTAGTTTTGTACGCAGGTAACTGTAACAGGTACCAGTGACTATAGAGTGCGAGAATCCAGTGAGAATCCGGTGACCAGTGTTTCTCAGACCTGTTCCTGTAAACCACACAGTTTAGTGCGACTTCCTGCTGTAACACACTCATGAATTTTGTGTTCGAGTTTCTCAGGAAACGCTATAATCTGTGCTTTTCAGCAGGAAGGCAGGATCTGGAAAACACTGATCTACTGTTTTGTTTTTTTTGTTTTGTTTATTTAACGTAACACATCTGAAACTAAGCGTGCACTAGTTCCTTATGCAGACTCTTAACAGTGACTACAGTGCGAGTAAAGGAGCGCCGGAGAGGTGCCGATGCCCATTAGGTCCCTTTAGGCGGACTCCATTTCAGTGCTGCGGGGTCGATTGTCTTTCCGCTGCCACGCTTCATCTCTTTGGACCTCCATTCATCGATCAGGTCCTAGAGATTAGCGTAAGAATGTTAGAGTTAACGACACTGTAAGAAAATTTTTTTAAAATTATTTTTTTTTTTTTTAAAAAAGGTGGGTTTGATTAAAGGTTACCTGTCTCTTTAAGACCAGGTGCTTTCCTTTCCAGTACTTGAGCATCTGAAGCGACTGCAGCGTGCTGACGATGTCGACGGGATTCACGGCCGTTTCCTGGCTGATCTCTGCTCGGAAGCGGATAGAAAGAAGCGCTTGAGTGCTGGCATGATGATTAAAAGGTACGGTCAGACAATTGAGCAGAAGTTAGCTGGAGCTAGATGTTCTGAAATTCAAAAAAAAAAAAATACAGCCAAACCTTCGAAACGCATGCACGCAGACACATGGATGCTAAAATGCTTGGATGCTAGCGCAAGGGGTGGAGCTTTCCGAACAAACAGGAAACACGACCGACAGGTGAGTAGAGACGCCGCCTTTGTTCTCGTTGGATGAATTTTCATACGGTGGTTCATGTTATTTCTTTTGGCGTAAGGAAAACTGACAAATATTGGAAAAAGCGTTCTGATTTAAAAGTCGCTGACCGCACCTTTAAGGAAATGAAACCCGGCCTTTTATTTAACCTTGTTAATCGTTGTCTCTGGTGATACAGTGCACAATTAATCATGATCAGCCACTTAAAAGATAAATTGCTTGTTTGATTGGAATCTTGCACTACGATGCAGTGATACTTGCTCACCTCAACATAGAATGTAAATGGTAGACGTGTGTGTGTGTGTACATATTACTACTGGATGTCTAAACAGTGCAAAAGTAATAATACAAAACAGTATTAGACAGGAAGGTAAATGTTTAGACAAGTGACCTCCAATCACCATTTACACATTTAAAAAAAAAAAAAAGAAAAAAAAAAGGTGATGTTTCTACAAATTAAGAGTCACCATTCTAGCAAGTCCATTTTAAAGCAGCCGTGTGTAACTTTATTATTAGATTTATTGAGTCAGTGGAGAAAGAAAATTTTACGGTTTAATAAGACATCGTTCTTGTGCTGTTGTGAAGCAAAAAAGTAAAAGCATGTAAAAGTAATAAAATGGATGTGTCTCCGCCAGCTACAGTTCTGTTGAATATTTGGAAGAGGAGCTCTAATAAAACACACACACACATATACATATATATACATATATATATATATATATGTATGTATGTGTATATATATGTATGTATGTGTATATATATCTCATTATTTATTCCAAACAACCTGATACTGTTTTGCATCTTCTCGTTATCTAAACACTGACGTTCTGCTAGTTATTCAAAATGTGCATTAAAACAGACAGATGGACATCACACTAGTGAAAACAATAGGACTGTGTGTGTGTGTGTGTGTGTGTGTGTGTGTGTGTGTGTTTTTTAAACCTTTAATGGAGACCTCTTTGCCCTGGAAGTTATGCAGGTAGCGCAGCAGCACTTCTTTCCAGTAGCTTCTGTAGCTAATCAGACCCAGATCAGACAGAGGTCGCTCAGGAGACCCCACTTTCTCCTCCACCTTTGACAGCAAGTAACCTAAACAGACACACACATACATGCAAACAGAGGATGAGACACCCTACCCAAACACTGAGCTCTGTTTCTTCATCACATACTCGATACTGAACATGTTTAAATGTTTAAAGAGCTGTTTTATTATACGCATGTAAAAAAAAACAAAACAAACAAACCACGCGGCGTCATGCTGTTATAGGAAAATAATCAGCGACGGGGTGGTGTGATGAAGTGGAGTTACTGTTATCACCCTGAAGTTGATTATTCCTCTTATACCACAGCAAGTTACCAACTCTACAGAACGACACGCCATACTTTCAATCCATTTATTGTTACGTTTAATGTTTCGGAATGTCCGCAAAAAAAAAAAAAAAAAAAAAAAAGATAGTTCCTGTTCTCACTTACGTTATGGCAGCTATAAACGGTCGTTCCATCTCCGGCCTCTCTTTTCTTTCTCTTTAAAGTAATAAGAAAAAAAAACAAACAAAAAAAAACCAACAACAACACGCGACTTGTCACGTTACTGAGAAACCGCAAACTCGAAAGCGTAAACTCCTGCCCTGAAGATGTCTGAAAACATAAAGTTACAGTTTTACCTCTGACCGTCACAAAGCGCCGACACTGGAGACTCCTTCCATAAATGTTAAACAAACGCCTCCTTGAGGAAAACTTCACCACATCAAAGATGACACATTTATAAAAAAAAAAAATAATAAAAAAATTTTAAAAATAAAAAAATAAAAAATTCGTTTATGTGGAGTGTCCCTTTGAACGAGCTGTTGCTATAGAAACGGTAACGTATCGGGACCGGCGCGTTAATACGAACCTGCGATTTGCAGCCGCGCTACTGTCGGAATCGAATCCCGAACTGGTGTGTACTCACTGAAGTCGATGAGCATTTTGCCGTAGCCCTGCCTCATGTATTGTGGCATCGTCAGGATGCAGGACACGTTGTAGTTCAGGAACGAGTTCTTCTCCTACGTACAGTACAACAAAACAAACAAACAAACAAAAAAAAAAAAACAGGCTTTATAATTTGTGGGTAAAATAAGAATGACAACCTGTTGGACACTTTATGGTTAATTTGACTGTGTGAAACTTTATCAGTCCCTCTAGGATTTCGCGATCCCCGACACTGGGGGTGCGGTGGTAGCTCAGTGGTTAAGATGTTGAGCTACTGATCAGAAGGTCGTGAGTTCAAACCCCAGCACTGCCAAGCTGCCACTGTAGGCCCTTGAGCAAGGCCCTTAACCCTTAACTGCTCAGTTGTACAAATGAAATAAATGTAAATCGCTCTGGATAAGGGCGTCTGCCAAATGCCATAAATGTAAATCATCACTACACGCATTCAGCCAAAGACCTCTTCGATTGGCTGCAACAAATCACAAAAAAAACTGTACAGGCTGCTGTAGAACTACAATAATGTCAAATAATTTGTGCGATTTTAAAAAACACGAAGAAGTTGTTTAAAAAAAACTGCACCTCAGTGGTGATGACTTATTGCCTAGCTTTCTCATATTTTTTCTCAATTCTACCATATTTAATAATTTATCTATTTTCCATTATTTCTCATGTTATGTGACAAAGAGTTAGGCGTGACATAAAGGCCTTAATGTTTAAACGTTTTTGTGTTGTTGTTTCTTTTTTTTTTTCTTCTTTTTTTTTGGTAATTCCATCCGCACGTCGGTTACCTTGGAGAAATACCCGACGAGGTGACACCCTGTGTTGTCCGCCTCGGTCATCACGTAGAAGAGAAACGGCTCCACGTCGTAATACAGGGTTTTATGGTCCAGGAAGAGCTTGGCGAGGAGACACAGGTTCTGGCAGTAAATCTGTTAACATGTTAATATAAACTCTCACTATTGTGTATGGTATTATATCTTGGAATGAGTGCGACGAACGATAATTTACTTATTGTTCTTTTAATGTCAGCGTCAATTTAGACATTATATACCAGATAAGTATTTTATGAATAGAAGCACTGTCTAGCTCTAGGTGTTAAGAACAGGACAGTCCAGTAAAATAGGTCATTCTTATCTTACAGAATAAGTCGTGAATGGCCTGATCTTGTGTATATAATCTGATTGCCGATCTTTAATAAAATACAGCTTTCACCATCACCGGAATGCTAACATACCGCAACTGACAATTATCATCAAGGTCTCCGTGGTTGAATATTATTATTATTATTATTATTTATTTAATTTTTAAAAAATAATAATTTAATTAAACACGACAAAAACAGTTCAAAACACAATGTGACACGAGTCATAATTAAAAAAATTTTTAAAAAATACAACAATAAAAATGAAATTTATTTTATACCTTGTTTTTCTTGCCGTCCACTTCAAAAACCGAGATGGCGCCTTTCCTGTAGATCTCGTCTCCGGGTGGATGCTTCCACACACACTTCGCCTGCGAGAGACAAAGACGTGTGTGTGTGCGTGTGTGTGTGTGTGCGTGTGCGTGTGTGTGTTCATAACTTGGTAAAGATTTTGATATTTTTATTACATCGGCACATCTTGCGTATTTAATAAAATATGTAAGGATATGTGAGGAATAAAACCCTCCGTGTCGTGCTGTTACAGGAAATGCATCAACGTCGCGGTGGTGTTACTTTCCTATTACAGAACATTCCGAAGTGTTTTATTCCTCTTACGCCACTGCGATTTTTATTTATTAAAGAACGACACGTCGTATGTTTAATTTTATCCGTTTATAGTTGGAACGTCCATGAAAGGTGTTCCTGTTATCACTTATGCTACAGCAGCTATAAACACATACATTGTTCCCTTACCAGAGTCTCTTTTTCTCTCTCTCTCTCTCTCTCTCAAAGTTAATTTATGGCGAAAAAAAAAAACAACTCTAATGTTAAACCTGAGTGTTCGGGAAACACCTCCTGTGTGTGATGTCATGCTCATCAGATTAAAAGATTTTTTTATTTATTTATTTTTTTTGTAGTACGAACAAAAAACGAATAGAGATCGGAGACGGTTACCATGTGTCGTCTGAGGATGGTTTGGCTCTTCATGTATTTGAGGCAGAACTCGCACATGTAGAGGCGGCCGAGGCGGGCGTACTCCTCCGGGTACGGCGAGTGGTACCAGGTGTCGAGCTCGTAACAGCCGAACACGATGGCTTTGATCATGTTGCTGCCCTCCGTCACCTGACCCTGGAGACGCAGTTTCTCCTGGAGAGAGACAGACGAAAAGCATGCTCAGAAAAGGACAAACAAAAGGATGGAGGGAGGAGAGATACTGAGACAGACGGGGGGGCAGATCAGGAAAAAAAGGACAAACAAAAATAAAAAATAACAATAAGAAGGAAACAAATGGGGGGGGGGGGGAAGAGCTAAAAAAGAAAAAAAGAACAGGAAAAAGTGATGGAGAGAAAGAGAGAGAGTGGGGGACAAAGCAAGAATTAATATGGGTTTTTGAGAGACAGAGAGAGAGACAGAGAGAGAGAAGAAAGGGGATATGAGCAAGAGGAAAGCGAGCAAAAAATTATTTAAAATAGAGAAAGAAAGAGTGAGTGAATAATAAAAAAAAAAAGACAGAAAAGAACAGCAAAAAAAGAGAAGGAAGGAAAGAAAGAGAGAGACAGAGAGAGGGAAAGAGGAAGACTAGGAGAAGGAGGGACTCCAGGAGGTCATGCCGTAACGCCTGGCTGCTGTGAGCCTCACAGGAAAAAAAAAAAAAAAAAGAAGAGAGGACGACAAAAAAAAAAAAAAAACAAGGGATAAAAGGTGATGACTTTTCTCTCTTACAAGATCCTCCGAGGCACGTGCCTGCGCTTTTCTAAACAGCTCCAGGTCATAATCACTCGTAATGTTCTCCAACATCGGCTCATGGTTACAGCTGGGGCTCTGTGTGTCCTCCTGCAGGGGGAGAGAGAGAGAGAGAGAGAAGAAAGAATTAATATGGGTTGAAGAGAAAGAAAGAAAGAAAGAAACTTACAAAGAAGAAGAGGAAAGGAAGAAAATAAAAAGATGAGAAAAGCAAGAATTAATATACAGTGGTGCTTGAAAGATTGTGAGAAGATAGAATTTTCTACATTTCTGCACAAATATGACCTAAAACATCATCAGATTTTCCTAAAAGTAGATAAAGAGAACCCAATTAAACAAATGAGACAAAAATATTATACTCGGTCTTTAATTAATGAGGAAAATGATCCAATATTACACATCTGTGAGGGCAAAAGTATGTGAACCTTTGCTTTCAGTATCTGGTGTGACCCCCTTGTGCAGCAATAACTGCAACTAAACGTTACAGTAACTGTTGTTCAGTGCTGCACATCGGCTTGGAGGAACTTTAGCTCGTTCCTCAGTACAGAACAGCTTCAACTCTGGGATGTTGGTGGGTTTCCTCACATGAACTGATCGCTTCAGGTCCTTCAACAACATTTCTATTGGATTAAGGTCAGGATTTTGACTTGGCCATTCCAAAAGATTAACAGCATTCTTCTTTAACCATTCTGTATTTGTTTGTGGCATGTCGTCCTGGCCCAGATGCAGCACAACATTGCCCAAACCATGATACTACCACCACCATGTTTCACAGATGGGATAAGGTTCTTATGCTGGAATTCAGGGTTTTCCTTTCTCCAAACGCTTCTCATTTAAACCAAAAAGTTCTATTTTCTCAACCGTCCATAAAACATTTTTCCAATAGCCTTCTGGTCTGTCCACGTGATCTTTCCACGCTTTCTCCTTGCAACACTTCCATGCACACCATTGTTGTTCAGTGTTCTCCTGATGGTGAGCTCATGAACATTAACATTAGCCAATGTGAGGGCGACCTTTAGTTGGTTAGAAGTTACCCTGGGTTTCTTTGTGACCTCCCGGACTATTACACGTCTTGCTCTTGGAGTGATCTTTGTTGGTCTCCCAATTTTGGGGAGGGGAACGATGGCCTTGAATTTCCTCCATTTGTACACAGTCTGTCTGACTGTGGATTGGTGGAGTCCAAACTCTTTAGAGATGGTTTTGTAACTCTTTTTCTGAGGTCCTCAGAAATCTCCTTTGTTCGTGCCATGAGACACTCCCACAGACGTGTGTTGTGAAGATCAGACTTCGATAGATCCCTGTTCTTTAAATAAAACAGGGCGCTCACTCACACCTGATCATCATCCCATTGACTGAAAACACCTGAGCTTCATGTACTTTTGCCGCTCACAGATGTGTAATATTGGATCATTTTCCTCAGTAAATAAATGACTGAGTATAATATTTTTGTCTCATTTGTTTAATTGGGTTCTCTTTATCTACTTTTAGGACTTGTGTGAACATCTGATGATGTTTTAGGTCGTATTTATGCAGAAATATAGAGAATTCTATATATAACTTTCAAGCACCACTGTAGAAAGAAAGAAAGAGGCTTACAAAGAGAGAGTGAGTGACAGATAGATCGAGAGAGGGAGACAGAGAGAGAGAGAGAGCTCACAGTGTCTTTGTCTTTCTGTTCCTTGACTGCAGCGGAGTTTCTTTTCCTCCTCATTTCTGTCACTTTCTCTTTGTACCGCATCTGACAGAAATAAAACCAAATCAGTAAAATCAGGCTTCAGCTCAGACGCTAAACCGGTGGCTATAAGCATCCGTTTCTTGTTAGCTACATTAGCATTGAACATTTCGATGGAAGGAACATTTCACACACTGATCATCTGTCTCACCCGTGTCTCAGCATGTGCGTTTACCCTTTATCTTTACCTTTAATGTGAATAAGTGTTGTTAATTAGTTTGTTGCCGTGGTTACCTGATGGCGTGTGGAGTGTCGGTTCTCGTCCTGGCTATGAGACAGCGTCCTCTCCTCCGCGGGTTTATCCCGAGAGCTCGCCTTCACCTGCGACGGAGCAGCACAACTGATTATTTACACCACTTCACTTCTTCCACACGCACACCGAACACCACTGGGCTGAGCATAAGTATTGGCACCTTGCACTCGTCGGCTGATAGGTTGTGATAAAGTGGACAGCCGGAGATGGAAAAGTGTCTCTCGTGCTTTCCAGTCAAATGGCCTGAGGGGAAACAGAAAAGAAAAGTTGATGAATCAAAGTAAAAAAAAAACAAAAAAACAAAAAGCCGCCTTTAGATGAAAATGCTGAGGTACTGATGTATGGATTTTGTAAAACAAATGTGTTCTAATTAAACAAAGATCAATAAATAAAAATTTTTAGAAAGAAAGAAAGAAAGAAATTGAAAAAATGACGGAGGAAGAGGGAGACTGGGGGGAACAGCAAGATATGGTTAATACTGGTTGAGGAGAGAGAGAGAGAGAGACAGAAGGAAGGAAGAAATAAAAAGTAAGAAAAGAAAGAAAAAGAAAAAATGACAGAAGAAGAGAGCAACAGTTAATATGGGAGAGAAGGAAGGAAGGAAAAGGAAAAGAAAGAAAAGATGAAAGAAAGGAATGAAAGCAGGAAGGAAAAAGAGAAAATGACAGGAAGAGAGACTGAGGAAAGCATAAGTTAATATGTGTTGACGAGAGAGAGGGAGGAAGAGAGAGAAAGAAAGAAAGAAAGAAAAGAAAGAAAGGAAGAAAGGACAGAGAGGAAGTAGAAGACTGGGGAAAAAGCAAGAGTTAATGTGGATTGGGAAGGGAGAGAGAGAGAGAGAGAGAGAGAGAGAGAGAGAGAAAGAGTCAAAGAAGGAAAGAAAAATAAGTAAGGGCAAAGGCAAAGGGCTGAAGGTGTGAGGCTGAAAAGGTGTGAGGGTGTGAGGGAGAAGGTGAAGGTGTGAGGGTGAAGGTGTGAGGGAGAAGGTGAAGGTGTGAGGGTGAAGGTGTGAGGGAGAAGGTGTGAGGGTGAAGGTGTGAAGGTGTGAGGGTGAAGGTGTGAGGGTGTGAGGGTGAAGGTGTGAGGGTGAAGGTGTGAGGGTGAAGGTGTGAGGGTGAAGGTGTGAAGGTGTTAGGGTGAAGGTGTTAGGGAGAAGGTGTGAGGGAGAAGGTGTGAGGGAGAAGGGGAAGGTGTGAGGGTGAAGGTGTGAGGGTGAAGGTGTGAGGGTGAAGGTGTGAGGGTGAAGGTGTGAGGGTGAAGGTGTGAGGGTGAAGGTGTGAGGGTGTGAGGGAGAAGGTGTGAGGGAGAAGGTGTGAGGGAGAAGGTGAAGGTGTGAGGGTGAAGGTGTGAGGGTGAAGGTGTGAGGGTGAAGGTGTGAGGGTGAAGGTGTGAGGGAGAAGGTGAAGGTGTGAGGGTGAAGGTGTGAGGGAGAAGGTGAAGGTGTGAGGGAGAAGGTGAAGGTGTCAGGGAGAAGGTGAAGGTGTGAGGGTGTGAGGGAGAAGGTGAAGGTGTGAGGGTGTGAGGGAGAAGGTGAAGGTGTGAGGGTGTGAGGGAGAAGGTGAAGGTGTGAGGGTGAAGGTGAAGGTGTGAGGCTGAAGGTGTGAGGGTGTGAGGGAGAAGGTGAAGGTGTGAGGGTGTGAGGGAGAAGGTGAAGGTGTGAGGGAGAAGGTGAAGGTGTGAGGGTGTGAGGGAGAAGGTGAAGGTGTGAGGGTGTGAGGGAGAAGGTGAAGGTGTGAGGGTGTGAGGGAGAAGGTGAGGGTGTGAGGGAGAAGGTGAAGGTGAGGGTGTGAGGGAGAAAGTGAAGGTGAAGGTGTGAGGGAGAAGGTGAAGGTGTGAGGGTGTGAGGGAGAAGGTGAAGGTGTGAGGGTGTGAGGGAGAAGGTGAAGGTGTGAGGGTGTGAGGGAGAAAGTGAAGGTGTGAGGGTGTGAGGGAGAAAGTGAAGGTGTGAGGGTGTGAGGGAGAAAGTGAAGGTGTGAGGGTGTGAGGGAGAAGGTGAAGGTGTGAGGGTGTGAGGGAGAAAGTGAAGGTGTGAGGGTGTGAGGGAGAAGGTGAAGGTGTGAGGGTGTGAGGGAGAAAGTGAAGGTGTGAGGGTGTGAGGGAGAAGGTGAAGGTGTGAGGGTGTGAGGGAGAAAGTGAAGGTGTGAGGGTGTGAGGGAGAAGGTGAAGGTGTGAGGGTGTGAGGGAGAAAGTGAGGTGTGAGGGTGTGAGGGAGAAGGTGAAGGTGTGAGGGTGTGAGGGAGAAGGTGAAGGTGTGAGGGTGTGAGGGAGAAGGTGAAGGTGTGAGGGTGTGAGGGAGAAGGTGAGGGTGTGAGGGTGTGAGGGAGAAGGTGAGGGTGTGAGGGAGAAGGTGAAGGTGTGAGGGTGTGAGGGAGAAGGTGAAGGTGTGAGGGTGTGAGGGAGAAGTGAAGGTGTGAGGGTGTGAGGGAGAAAGTGAAGGTGTGAGGGTGTGAGGGAGAAAGTGAAGGTGTGAGGGTGTGAGGGAGAAAGTGAAGGTGTGAGGGTGTGAGGGAGAAAGTGAAGGTGTGAGGGTGTGAGGGAGAAAGTGAAGGTGTGAGGGTGTGAGGGAGAAAGTGAAGGTGTGAGGGTGTGAGGGAGAAAGTGAAGGTGTGAGGGTGTGAAGGAGAAAGTGAAGGTGTGAGGGTGTGAAGGAGAAAGTGAAGGTGTGAGGGTGTGAGGGTGTGAAGGAGAAAGTGAAGGTGTGAGGGTGTGAGGGTGTGAAGGAGAAAGTGAAGGTGTGAGGGTGTGAAGGAGAAAGTGAAGGTGTGAGGGTGTGAAGGAGAAAGTGAAGGTGTGAGGGTGTGAAGGGGAAAGTGAAGGTGTGAAGGTGTGAAGGGGAAAGTGAAGGTGTGAGGGTGTGAAGGGGAAAGTGAAGGTGTGAGGGTGTGAAGGGAGAAAGTGAAGGTGTGAGGGTGTGAGGGAGAAAGTGAAGGTGTGAGGGTGTGAGGGAGAAAGTGAAGGTGTGAGGGTGTGAGGGAGAAAGTGAGGGTGTGAGGGTGTGAAGGGAGAAAGTGAGGGTGTGAGGGTGTGAAGGAGAAAGTGAGGGTGTGAGGGTGTGAAGGAGAAAGTGAAGGTGTGAGGGTGTGAGGGTGTGAAGGAGAAAGTGAAGGTGTGAGGGTGTGAAGGAGAAAGTGAAGGTGTGAGGGTGTGAAGGAGAAAGTGAAGGTGTGAAGGTGTGAGGGTGTGAGGGAGAAAGTGAAGGTGTGAAGGTGTGAAGGGGAAAGTGAAGGTGTGAAGGTGTGAAGGGGAAAGTGAAGGTGTGAGGGTGTGAGGGAGAAAGTGAAGGTGTGAGGGTGTGAGGGAGAAAGTGAAGGTGTGAGGGTGTGAGGGAGAAAGTGAAGGTGTGAGGGTGTGAAGGGAGAAAGTGAGGGTGTGAGGGTGTGAAGGGAGAAAGTGAGGGTGTGAGGGTGTGAAGGAGAAAGTGAGGGTGTGAGGGTGTGAAGGAGAAAGTGAAGGTGTGAGGGGTGTGAGGGTGTGAAGGAGAAAGTGAGGGTGTGAGGGTGTGAAGGAGAAAGTGAAGGTGTGAGGGTGTGAGGGTGTGAAGGAGAAAGTGAAGGTGTGAGGGTGTGAAGGAGAAAGTGAAGGTGTGAGGGTGTGAAGGAGAAAGTGAAGGTGTGAGGGTGTGAGGGAGAAAGTGAAGGTGTGAAGGTGTGAGGGTGTGAAGGAGAAAGTGAAGGTGTGAGGGTGTGAGGGTGTGAAGGAGAAAGTGAAGGTGTGAGGGTGTGAGGGAGAAAGTGAAGGTGTGAGGGTGTGAGGGTGTTGTGTACCGAGCGAATTACAGCCCGGTGTCGGACACTTCATGTTGAAATTGTAGCTCTCGTGGAAGCGGCGGCGTTTGGGCCGATGGGCGTGGCCTGACTCTTTGACTGACAGCTCTTTAGCCAGCCTCTCGTCCTGGGAGGCGTTAGGGCTGGAGACGTCGGACTCGGAGGAGCGCGGCAGGCCTGTGGGAGTGCGGGGAGGAGATTCGTCCTGCTTCACATCCGACGCTGAGGAGAGAGAACACAGCACTGTGAGAGAGAGCACGATATTTACTGATCTTAAGTCAAATATATACAGTATATAGATTTATTTTGAATTAGTTTTTAAATGTACTTTTTTTTTATCATAAACATTAAATGCATAATGAAAAGGGGGAAAACATAAAATGTTAGTATGAGTGCAGAGTTAAAATCTTAATGTCGTGGCTCTTTTATATTACTTTTTCATAATTTCAGTCATTTTTGGACATAAACTCCAGATTTTCCCACAGACTTTTCCAGATGTGCACAAGATCCCTTATATGGGCTGTGGACAGGACTGGAAACAGCAGGATTCATGATATGATATATATATATATATATATATAGAGAGAGAGAGAGAGAGAGAGATTTTAAAAGGTGAAATGAAATGTTTCATCATTTCATCAAATGATATGGAACTGTAACGCGGTCAAGAACTGACCGGAACTACTTTAGCTGTGCACTTACTGATAAAATAATTGCACACCTCAGAACACCTGTCAGCCAATCAGAATCGAGAACTCAACAGCGCCGTGGTATGAATGGAAATCAATCTCCCGGCGTTTCCAGTAACGGTGTCAAACATGTAAACGTTCATTATTGAAACACAGGAATCTGAGGGATAAACACGGTTTCACTGTTGTTCATTTAACATGAACCCAAGCGGCAGTCCTCTGAAGTGAAATAAGGGACAGCTTATCCTCTTGCGCCGCAGCAGTTTACCAACAATTACACGTTTTTAATGACTAAAGAACGACATGTCATACTTTTATCCGTTTATAGTTACATTTTAACGTTGTGGAACACTGGTGAAACAAGTTGGTTCCTGTTACCGCAAGAAATTTCTTCAATTCTAGAAATTTGAAGTATGAGATATTTACATCAGAATTTACGGAAATATCAATAATAAAAATAATAATAATACTAGTGTCTTTAAACTGACCTGCATTAGCATAAGGATTTGTCTAACAAGGGATTAAAGCAGGATATTTTGGATAATAATTATATTAAAGTGAGTCTAGGATGGGAACGTTTGACGAGTGCTGTAAATGTAAATTGTGATAGCACAAAAAAACCCCAAAAAAAACCAAATGAAGACTAATGGAGCTGAGTGGGAGTGACGGATGGATGGACGGATGAGGGATGGATGGATGGATGAGGGATCAGAGCGAAGTATCTCGGCCCTGTGTTTCTCCTCCTACCCCGGTCTGAAACCTCGCCGTGCTGTTCGCTCTCCGGCTGGTTCTGGCGCAGGGGGTATTTTTTGGGCGCAGCCGGCTCCTCCTGCCGCTGGCTACGGGTCACACGGCGCGCTGAAAAATCCACCACCTCGACTGAAGCCGGGAAAAAAGTTAAAAAATAAATAAAAACGTACACAGAGAGAAAACGGAGGGAGGGAAAGTGCAAAGCTGCTGACTTGACAGAAATACTGCAAATCATCATTACTCGCAAATCACCGTCCAACACCTTATTTATTCACCCTATAAACAATAAACTATAATCCAATAATCCACAGAGAGAGAGAGAGAGAGAGAGAGTGAGAGAGAGAGAAAGAAACCTACGCAAATAAAAATTAAGAAAAATGCCAGCTGTGCTGAAAGAGAAAGGAGAAAGAAAAAAAAAAAACCCACACACGTCATCATTTATAAACATTTATATCCATATCTGGACGGCTGTTTACAGGATATTACTGGATACAGAAATAAAAATAAATAAAAACAAGAAAAAGTGAAGAGAAGAGAGTGATGGGGGAAGCCACTTTCTGCTCAGATATACGGTCAGACTATTTTGTGCTGTCAGATTTAAACTAAATCCAATCTTACTTTAGATCTGAAGCTTTTATTGGTTTTTATTGGAGCCCAGAACCTCCACATCACCGTGTCAACACGTATAAACAACATCATTTCCCTCGGGGTCAATAAAGTTTCCTTCCTTCCTTGTTTCCTTCATAGTTTCCTTCCATCCATCCTAGGGTGTGTCTCAATCAGCTCCCTAGTTCAGTAGGTGGTGAATCAGTATATAGTGTACACGAGTTGGGGCACTGCTAAAGCCCCCCCCTCACTACACACTGGGAGCAGGATTGTCATTCGCTAATGTAAGTAATCATTTGAGAGCCAAAACAACAACAACAAGCTACGTACGTTTGTAGACGAAATCGGCTGAGATTTCGTCCAGCGTTTTTTTTTCAAGCTGAGAAGCTTCAGAACACAGGACGTCATTTCCAGTAAGGGAACATAGTGAGCATCGATGCTCCCTGGTTTTTGTGGTGCATTGTGCGATTTTTTTTTAGGGAGCAAACGTTCCATTGCATTGGAAGGATTTCGCGTTTGAGACAGCCCTTAAAATGGCCGACTCCCTGATCAGTGCCCTGACTACTGAACTAGGGAGCTGATTGAGACGTACCCCTAGTTTCCGTCCCTCCTTCCTTCCTAGTTTCCTTCCTAGTTTCCTTCCTTCCTTCCTAGTTTCCCTTCCTCCTTCCTACCTAGTCTCCCGCCTTCCTTCATAGTTTCCCTCCTTCCTAGTTTCCATCATTTCCTTCCTAGATTCCCTCCCTCCTTCGGTCCTAGTCTCCCTCCTTCTTTCCTTCCTTCCGTCCAAGTTTCCCTCCTTCCTTCCTTCCATCCTAGTTTCCCTCCTTCCTTCCTTCCCTCCTTCCTAGTCTCCCTCCTTCCTTCCTTCCGTCCTAGTCTCCCTCCATCCTTCCTTCCGTCCTAGTCTCCCTCCATCCTTCCGTCCTAGTCTCCCTACTTCCTTCCGTCCTAGTCTCCCTACTTCCTTCCTAGTCTCCCTCCTTCCATCCTAGTTTCCCTCCTTCCATCCTAGTTTCCCTCCCTCCTTCCTAGTTTCCCTCCTTCCTTCCTAGTTTTCCTCCTTCCTTCCTAGTTTCCCTCCTTCCTTCCTACCTAGTCTCCTTCCTTCCTAGTTTCCCTCCTTCCTTCCTACCTAGTCTCCTTCCTTCCTAGTTTCCCTCCTTCCTTCCTAGTCTCCCTCCTTCCTTCCTTCCTAGTCTCCCTCCTTTCATTCCGTCCTAGTCTCCCTCCTTTCATTCCGTCCTAGTCTCCCTCCTTCCTAGGGTGCTTCTCAATACTCAAACTTTCCTCATTTCTTCGCTCTGCCATCCTCCAGCCCGGAAATCGATCGAACTCAGCCATCTTGAAGGACATATCAGTTCTCTAATTGCACCGCGAGGAGGTGAGGAACGAGGAGTGAGGAAGCTTCCAGAGGAGCTAGGAGTGAGGACACACAGGTGTATCACATGCGGAAGTATTTCATGTCAAAAAACCTGCCACAATCTCAAACAACGGCGGGAACTCATCCGCTCATCAATGTAAGTATGCTGCATGAAGTTATTGTAACTGTAGACTGTACTGATGTAATAACACATATTTGACATAGCCATATACATTTTAGAGCATTTTTAAGCATGTTTTAGACTTTTTAATTTTAACGTAGTGGAGCTATTAACTTTAAATTTAATGATTTCATATATTTTATGTTCTAATGCATTTTTATTTATTATGCTTCTCGTATTCGACAATAGAAAATGAACTTTATATAGGCCTGGAGTTATATCATTTTAAATTAACACATTGGTCACAATATTTTTTGTAGTTTATGCATAATATTACGCAAAATATTAAGATTCAGAACTGCACCCCTGTAATGCAAAGGAAGCGAGGAAAGGAAGCACAAATAAGAAATGAGAAGCACCCCTAGTTTCCCTTCTTCCTTCCTTGCTAGTCTACTTACTTCCTTGTTTCCTTCCTCTCCTTCCTTCCTTGTGTCCTTTGTTCCCTCCTTGTTTCCTTCCTAGTTTCCCTTCCTTGCTAGTTTACTTCCTTCCTAGCTTCCCTAATTCCTTTCTTCCTTCTTACCTCCCTAGGGTGCTTCTCGATACTAAAATTGATACTTCCTCGTTTCCTCACTCCTCCATCCTCCAGCCCGTGACCCGGAAATCGATCGAACTCAGCCATCTTGAAGGACATACAGTACATCAGTTCTCTAATTGCACCGTGAGGAGGCGAGGAACGAGGAGTGAGGAAGCTTCCAGAGGAGCTAGGAGTGAGGACACACAGGTGTATCCCATGCGGAAGCGTTTCTTGTCAAAAAACCTGACGCATGTATAAATTCCCCTCCTCCTTTACATCTGCCACAATCTCAAACAAAAAGTCCTTTGATGATGTGATGGCATTTTTTTGTGAAATATAATTAAATAATAATATGCTTACAGTGAGTATTGTAATTAATTGATCCTCGCATGTTTGGATGTGCAAAGCTGCACAAAAGATGCGATAAATTATGTATTGTTCATTAATTCATTGTTGAATAACCCAGACAGTTCACATACTATCAGTGCATTTTGCTTTATTAAGAATGCTGTTATTAACCGAGCTCCAGCAACATAACAGCAGATCCCTGGAGCGCAGTCACGTCATCCAGCTGAGCACAATCATTAATTAACGTCGCTCTGAAATGACGTTTGAGAGAGCGAGGATATTCCATTTAACTTGCTTCTGTTCCTCTCTCCTCACATCTCATCCTCACATCCCAAGGGGGTGGAGCTAAGACCCAAGGAAAGGAAGTGAAGAAAGGAAACGAGGATGCACAAATAAGAAATTATTTTTATAAAGCACCCCTAGTTCCCTCCTTCCTTTTTTTCCTTCCTAGTTTCTCTCCTTCCTTTCCTAGTTTCCCTCCTTCCTTCCTAGTTTCCCTCCTTCCCTCCTTCCTCCCTAGTTTCCCTCCTTCCTCCCTCCTTCCTCCCTAGTTTCCCTCCTTCCTCCCTAGTTTCCCTCCTTCCTCCCTAGTTTCCCTCCCTAGTTTCCCTCCTTCCTCCCTAGTTTCCCTCCTTCCTCCCTAGTTTCCCTCCCTCCTTCCTTCCTAGTTTCCCTCCTTCCCTCCCTCCCCTCCTTCCTTCCTAGTTTCCCTCCTTCCCTCCCTCCCTCCTTCCTCCCTAGTTTCCCTCCTTCCTCCCTAGTTTCCCTCCTTCCCTCCTAGTTTCCCTCCTTCCCTCCTAGTTTCCCTCCTTCCCTCCTAGTATCCCTCCTTCCCTCCTAGTATCCCTCCTTCCTCCCTAGATTCCCTCCTTCCCTCCTAGTTTCCCTCCTTCCTCCCTAGTTTCCCTCCTTCCCTCTCAGTTTCCCTCCTTCCCTCTCAGTTTCCCTCCTTCCCTCCCCCCTTCCTCCCTAGTTCCCCTCCTTCCTCCCTAGTTTCCCTCCTTCCCTCCCTCCTTAGTTTCCCTCCCTAGTTTCCCTCCTTCCCTCCTAGTTTCACTCCTTTCCTCCCTCCTTCCTAGTTTCCCTCCCTAGTTTCCCTCCTTACTCCCTAGTTTCCCTCCTTCCTCCCTAGTTTCCCTCCTTCCTTCCTAGTTTCCCTCCTTCCCTCCTTCCTCCCTCCTTCCTCCCTAGTTTCCCTCCTTCCTCCCTAGTTTCCCTCCCTAGTTTCCCTCCTTCCTCCCTAGTTTCCCTCCCTAGTTTCCCTCCTTCCTCCCTAGTTTCCCTCCTTCCTCCCTAGTTTCCCTCCTTCCTCCCTAGTTTCCCTCCCTCCTTCCTTCCTAGTTTCCCTCCTTCCCTCCCTCCCTCCTTCCTCCCTAGTTTCCCTCCTTCCTCCCTAGTTTCCCTCCTTCCTCCCTAGTTTCCCTCCTTCCCTCCTAGTTTCCCTCCTTCCCTCCTAGTTTCCCTCCTTCCCTCCTAGTTTCCCTCCTTCCCTCCTAGTTTCCCTCCTTCCCTCCTAGTATCCCTCCTTCCTCCCTAGATTCCCTCCTTCCCTCCTAGTTTCCCTCCTTCCTCCCTAGTTTCCCTCCTTCCCTCTCAGTTTCCCTCCTTCCCTCTCAGTTTCCCTCCTTCCCTCTCAGTTTCCCTCCTTCCCTCCCTCCTTCCTCCCTAGTTTCCCTCCTTCCTCCCTAGTTTCCCTCCTTCCCTCCCTCCTTAGTTTCCCTCCCTAGTTTCCCTCCTTCCCTCCTAGTTTCACTCCTTTCCTCCCTCCTTCCTAGTTTCCCTCCCTAGTTTCCCTCCTTACTCCCTAGTTTCCCTCCTTCCTCCCTAGTTTCCCTCCTTCCTCCCTAGTTTCCCTCCTTCCTCCCTAGTTTCCCTTCCTAGTTTCCCTCCCTAGTTTCCCTCCTTCCTTCTTTCCTTCCTAGTTTCCCTTCTTCCTCCCTAGTTTCCCTCCTTCCTTCTTTCCTTCCTAGTTTCTCTCCTTCCTCCCTTGTTTCCCTCCTTCCCTCCCTAGTTTCCCTCCCTAGTTTCCCTCCTTCCTTCTTTCCTTCCTAGTTTCCCTCCTTCCTTCCTCGCTTCCCTCCTCCCCTCCTAGTTTCCCCCCTTCCTTCCTAGTCTCCCTCCCTCCTTCCGAGTTTCCCTCCCTCCTTCCTAGTTTCCCTCCCTCCTTCCTAGTTTCCCTGCCTTACTTTCTTGTATAATTCCTTCCTAGATTCTCTCCTTCCTTCTTCCTTCCTAGTTTCCTTCTTTCCTAGTTTCCCTCTTTCGTTCCTTCCCTCCTAGTTTCCCCCTTCTTCCTTCCTAGCATCCATGGCACTGACTGGTGTGAATATGGCAGTCACTCTGGAATAAAATGCTCCAACGGCGCCAATTCAAATACACACAGCTACACATATTTGATTACCGTGACTAATATTTGTCGGCCGGACGGACGGAGTGGGCGGAGCCCGTACGTTAACTTCCTGCGCCCTGCATAACGCAGGTGAAGTACCTTGAGAGCTCTGGCTGAGTCGGAGCGAGGAGCGTGTGAGGCGAGTGGTCTTCACCGCGTGAGTGTCGCTCTCCGAGCTGTCCGTGTGTTCGGCGGAGAAATCCGAATCCTCCGTGCCGTCAGAGCTGCTGCAGGCCGTCCTCTGAAACAAACAAACAAACAAACAAGCAAACAAACAACACCCAGGAATGATAAAACGATCACTTATAACACCGTGTGTGTTAAATGCAGCTGCTCCTGTATACAGATATCTACTTAAAATTTCAAATAAATACATTTTCCAATCAGACCTGAAAATGATTTCAATATTATCTACAGCTCAGGGGTCCTAGTTAATGTAATACCTGTAATAACTGTAGCATCATTAGAAGATCAGTGGTGTGTTTTCGTACATGACACTTTAATTAATATTTCAAAACATCTGTTTTCTTCACAAATCTGGAGGAAAAACACAGCATCCAAAAAACATACTGGTTCCCAAGAAGCTTTATATATAGTTTATTTTGCATCCCCCGTGGGTTTTGGATGGAAAAGCAAAGAAATTAACTTCAATTTTAATCGATTTACACAAAAACTGACTTGGGACATTTTTAACAAAATGAAATGTCGGTGTGTCATGTAACAAGATGCATAATAAAACCAACAGGAAATAAACAAAAGAATACGAATATATGGAAAAGGTTTAAAGTTGTTTTTGTTTTGTTTTTTTTTTTAGCAATTTATAACATATCATTTACTTATTAACATGTAAACATACACTAGTTGTAGTTTATCATCCTGTGATTAAGTTCGTACCTTATTTCTTCTCCTCACATCCCCACACCGCATATACGCATCCTTTTAAAGATTACACAACATGGCACAATTATTCGCATCCTATTAAATTAAAGCATTTCATTAAATAGCTTTGTTTGTTTGTTTTTTCTTCTTGACCAGCCAGCTGACAGATCTCTCACCACTCCAGCTGTGTTTTCATTCAGCTTCGCTACACGAGCTATAAACGCTGCTGGCCTGCACAACTCACCTTTCGTCGAGGCATAACTGTGCACAAAACTTCCGGTTCCTGCAAAAATATTTTACACTCAAAACTAGTATATCGCACCCCTAATATTTAACACCAAACACAGCACTGATATCTGTGTTTTTATTTGACTCAGAAACCTTATCTGCGTTGCTATGTGTACGCTTTGCTACACGATTTCCGGTTTGAAATTACAACATAAAAGCCGCGCGCGCTCGACACAGCGAGCAACTTTCCGGCTCTTTTCAGTGAGCCAGTTCAACTGACTCGGCTCACTGAACAAGAGTCGACTCGATCGGCTCCTTGCCAAAGTTTTGTCTTCGTCTCATATTGTTTGAATTGTTCTACAGAATCTTACTCTACTCACCGTCTAACAAACTTCGCATTCTGCTTGTTATGAAATTTCCAGCAGAAGGGCGTTTTACGGCTCTTTAGACGTGCGAGTCGGCTCCCAATGGTCACCTAACAAAAGAGCCATCTTAAAGAGTCGGCTCCTTCGGCAAATACATTTTTTTTAATACAGATTTTTCTTATGCCTGCAGTCCTCTCAGATATTCCTCTGACAGCTTCACTTTTCTGCAGCGTATTTTCATGTAACGGTCTATACCTTTACATCGTATTACATTGCTAAACTAGCTAACTATCTCGTCATATGCAGAAGCACAGCCAGAATACCCGGATGAGGCGGCGGCATTTGATTCGATCAAACGACCTTCATATTGTTCCTAAGGCTATGCGCAACATAAAACCTCTCACATATTTCTTCTTTTTTTTTAGAAAACATTTGTTCATATATATACATATATATATACAAGTTAGTTTGCACGAATTCGAGTAAATAAATACATTCATTTACAATTTTTTCAGGACTATACCAAAGCTTCCGGTAATGACGTACCCATCTCCACAGAGACTGCGCATGACCGCTCGTGCGCGGTTACGTCCCACTATAAAAGCGCAGGCCAACGATCAGCGTGTTCTCTTTCAATCGGACAAGAGACAAGATGGTAGGTTTTGTACTTTATCGCTGCTCATTCAATCTTAAGTAAATCCTCGTTTTTTTTTCTTGTTTTTATTTTTTATAAATTATACCTTTGTTCTTATGGGAGACGAATATTATGGCGTTAGATTAACGTTCTAATAGTATATTGTGTTGCTCGTTCTGTAGTGTCGCTGCGTACTGATGTAAAATGGCGGCTGTTCAGTAAGCGTGGTGTTGGTTAAATAAAACAATTTTGTCCTTATTTTTCACGAATTTGTCTCAAATGCGGCGTGTTTTCGCATTTTGTGTGGCAACGCGGCAGCATTAATTTGTTTAAAGAAAAAATAAAGTAGACCTATAAAACCGGATTGTGTGATGGGCCGCGTCCCAAATCCCTTCTGACTTTACGTATTGGTGCACTGCACTCGCGAGTAAAGCGTGGCGCTCTACGCCTTGCCTAGTGCACTACGTCTTTGATTAGGAGCCGTGTGAAATTTGTCCTTACCGAGGCCTATATTAAGACGAGATAGATACCTAATGATATGCATGAAATTTAATTTACTTTAAAGTTTTATTGAGTTGCTTAACTAAATTGTGATTTAATGACCTCCGAAGCGTAAAGAAAATTAGTTTGAAGTCTAAAACGTGGTTGAGTGTTAGCTGGAGCTAGATTTGAACACGGCCACGTGCTCTATAATTCTGAGGTGGTGTTTTGCTCAGAGAGCTGTGACTAACACACTGTAGGTGTATAAATGAGTGAAGAATGATGTTTTTGTTTATTCATAATTGTAAAAATGTGGGGGTTTTTTTTTTGGTGTGACTAGTACATTGCATATAGTGGCTGTAAAACCCCCACGTGGTCAGGGTTAATTGTGTTGGTGTTTTGTCGAATAAATTTAACATGGCTTGTAGCTTGGCTTGTTAATTAGTGAAAGAACCGTGTGAATCCCAGACCACACTCCAATTAGTGATTTAATGCATTTGATGTCATTTTTTGCACTTTTTTTTTGTTAATTAAGCAGCCTACAAGTGTTTAAACAATTTTCCCTTGTCTCCCCCCCCCCAGTCTCACCGTAAGTTTTCTGCTCCCCGCCACGGGTCTCTGGGCTTCCTGCCTCGCAAGAGGAGTCGCAGACACCGTGGTAAGGTGAAGAGCTTCCCCAAGGATGACTCCAGCAAACCCGTCCACCTCACCGCCTTCCTGGGCTACAAAGCCGGCATGACCCACATCGTCCGTGAAGTCGACAGACCCGGCTCTAGTGAGTGCACGTTCTACCTCGCCCGTCTGTCTAAGACGGCGGTATTCGGTTGAATAGTGGCAGCAGTGATGAGACTCTCGACGGGCGGACATATTTGGGCCTCGAGCCCTTGCTGAATGTCGAGTACTGAGTCCGGTCGTTTAGAAATTGTACCTCTGCCGTTCAGAAACTTGAGTCCCGTTCTGAAAGCTTGCATTTCTAATCTCTTACAGAGGTGAACAAGAAGGAGGTCGTCGAAGCGGTCACCATCGTCGAGACCCCTCCCATGATGGTTGTAGGAATTGTGGGATACGTCGAGACTCCCCGCGGTCTGCGTTCCTTCAAGACGGTCTTCGCCGAGCACATCAGCGACGAGTGCAGGCGCCGTTTCTACAAAAACTGGTGAGTCCTGTTTGGATAAATATACGAGCATGATGGTGGTTTGGAGCTTTACGAGTCAGTCTAACGTGTCGGTGTGTCACAGCTCCGCTCAGGTGCCTCGTGCCCTGATGAGCTCCTGGCTCCTCTGGCCGGCGGAAAGAGCTCCTTAGAAGCTGAGCCATGAGCCGAAAGCACCACCCGAGCCGTCAGTTGCCCTGCTACGCATGGGCTACCGGTTCTGCCCAGCCTCCTTCCTCTGATCCTGTGGGGTTATGAAGGGACTGCGTGCCAACCTTGTGCTTCTCTGCTTGTTCTTGTGGCGCGCTTTCAGGTACAAGTCCAAGAAGAAGGCCTTCACCAAGTACAGCAAGAAGTGGCAGGATGAGGAGGGTAAGAAACAGCTGGAGAAGGACTTCGCCTCTATGAAGAAGTACTGCAAGGTCATTCGTATCATCGCCCACACGCAGGTGAGCGCTCTTATGACCTGCTTGATTAAAGGTCAAACGTTTGTACGGATTAATTCGGTCTGGATGGAAATGCTTTGTTTTAAGAAGTGCTTGGGCCCCCTGGTAGTGTATGCTGTGTTAATTTGCCCTCCCCTCTCTTCAGATGCGCCTGCTGCCCCTGAGGCAGAAGAAGGCCCACCTGATGGAGGTCCAGCTGAACGGCGGCACCATCTCCGAGAAGGTGGACTGGGCCCGGGAGAAACTGGAACAGGCTGTTCCCATCAACAACGTCTTCACCCAGGACGAGATGATCGATGTCATCGGCGTCACCAAGGGTCACGGCTACAAGGGTGAGCATGTGCTCCTTTGATTTTTTTCCCCCCCTATGTAAATCCAACATGTTTGTTGTTGGTTATTTTTGACGGTGTGTGGTGATGAGAACGTGGATCAAGCGTCAGGCATGGCGCCCGAAAGGCATGAGGAAATTTTCCATGCTGCCTTCCTTCTGACAGCACACGATTCATCTTCGACACCACGTAATCTTACGTTTTTACATATTTCACGTATAAATGTTGCCGTTCTCTTGTTTGTAGGCGTGACGAGCCGTTGGCACACAAAGAAGCTGCCCCGCAAGACCCATCGCGGTCTGCGCAAGGTGGCGTGTATCGGAGCCTGGCATCCTGCCCGCGTGGCCTTCAGCGTGGCGCGTGCCGGTCAGAAGGGCTACCATCACCGCACAGAGGTCAACAAGAAGGTAAACATCTTTACCGTTACTGCTCTGCAACGACTGATCTCAATAACTAGTACGTGCTCATAAGCGAGTCTCTCATTTCTTCTCTGCTTCTAGATCTACAAGATCGGCCAGGGCTACCACACCAAGGATGGCAAAGTGATCAAGAGCAACGCCTCCACCGATTACGATCTGTCCAACAAGAGCATCAACCCACTGGTGAGTTTCAAGAGTATGATTTAGATTATCTTATTAAATAAAGATTGAGGATAGTGCAGTATTGATTTAGATAGCAATAATATTGAACATCTAGTACACCATTTGGAGTTTTAGGAAATGATTCGTGCTGAGCGACAGGACTGGAAGCAAATGCTAAACCTCTACTACACCACTAGGGGGAGCTGATGCTTCATTAATGATGCTGTAGGAATAAAGATTGTGGTTCCTTATGTACAGCACTGACTCTTTAATCTCTCTATCTATCCAGGGTGGTTTTGTCCACTACGGCGAGGTGACTAACGACTTCCTGATGCTGAAGGGTTGTGTCGTTGGAACCAAGAAGAGGGTGCTGACCCTGCGCAAGTCCCTGCTGGTGCAGACGAGCCGTCGCGCTCTGGAGAAGATCGACCTCAAGTTCATCGACACCACGTCCAAATTCGGTCACGGCCGTTTCCAGACCGTGGACGAGAAGAAGGCCTTCATGGTGAGTTTCGGGTGGTGGTTTGTGCCGAGGCCACGCACTGTTCGTAACCTGTTTCAGTGCTGCAGTCTGAAATCCGGGTTCCATTCCAGTGCTATAGGAACGTTCGGTAAGGCAGGGGAGTACGGCTCGTCTGTGCACAACTCCCTGTTCACTCACTGACGACAGAATTATAAAATCTAGATACAGTTATTAGAATTTTGTGCATGTTTGGTTGTACAGTGGTTGATTAAATTAGGATTGGATTGCTGTGGAGGCTAGGAAATGCATTTAGCTTGGCATGTTAAACATGACTTAAGCAGTTATTTTCCTCCTTTCCTACAGGGTCCGCTCAAGAAAGACCGCATTGCCAAGGAGGAGTCGGCCTGAGCACCACGCTGCCCTGCTCTGTGTGTGGATTCATGAAGTGTCATGTAGCACTGCAGAGACGTTTAATAATAATTAAAAAAAGGACAAAAATCCTTTTCATGTCGTTATTCCATACTTTCACTACATGAAATTGGTTTTGTGCATAATTAAAAGGAGTCTTTTTTCTTTTTTTTTTTCTTTTAAGATGGGTTTTTGAGCACAAACAACCTTTACCTATTGGTCAAACTCCCAAAATTCTCAATACATGGTCCTCTATGTACGCCAGCAATATTTCAGTCGATCCCTAGTCAGTGGATGTCAGCTTCTCAGTTGGTCTGCAACATTTCCAATCTTCTTAAATTTGAGTTGAACAGTGCCGTGTGTGATGGCAAGCACGTTTCCTGTATGGGAAAACTTCAGGACACCCTGTAGTGTGGAGAACCGAGAGAGCATGGGTTCTTGTACGTCTGGAGATACGAGTGGAATTTAAGACGCTCCTTTTGAGTACACTTGGTTAATACACAATGGTCCTATGTACCACTTGATATATCTTTTATTAAAGGATGTATGAGTCTCTTTCCCAAAAAAAAAATGCATTTAGGTTTTGCATTGTTTACTTGCAAACAAGTGCCATGTGAAGGTGCTGTTGAATTATGGACCAGTAGTTATTGCAACAGTTTCTGTAATTTGTCCCCAATTTAAGATTTTCATTTGACTCACCTTTATACAATCTCTCTGAAAAATAAGTTTTACAAAACTGAATGACAGTCTTTAAGTGAGTGGTTTTTATATATAAATGTGTCTGTAATTCAAAGCACAATGAATAAGAGCCATGTCTGGTTTTGTTTTTTTGTTTTGGTAAGGCTTACAGAATGGGTTTTTTCACTTTAATTCTTGTCTTTTTAAATATGGAGTTCTGTTTGGTTTTTTGCAATTCTAAGAGCCTTCACCAGGTGGTGTCTGATCATGAACCTTTTGTTAGTGGTCACAATTACTTTACACAATAACTTTCCCTACAGTCTTTGGAACTGTAATTAATTTATCTTAAAGTGCAAATGTGGAGTAAAGCCTTTTTTTTTTTTTCTAATTTCATTTATGTAAGTATTAAGTGTTTAATCCTGTTCAGGATCGCACTGGATCTGGGAGTCTATCCATTGAATGCTGGGAGTGAGGCGGGATGCCGGTTCACCTCAGGACGCAAACTCGATACAGACTGTTAACCCTAGATGCTTTTATCTGAAATGAAAGTGAGAAATTTTAAAATTACCCCTACCTTATAGAGGAGTGGTCGAGGGTTTTGTGTGTTGGGATTTAAACTCGCCCGTCCATTGAGCTACATCTCTGACTGCTTTAGCTCAAACTGGAGTCCTTGGAAAGCTCTTCAATCTTCTCCACAAAGGGCCGGTGTGGCTGCAGGCTTTCGTTCCAACCTAGCAGGAGTCATACCTGATTCCACTTGTTTAATCAGTTCACCTTGGACTCCAATCAACTATCTATTGTGCCTCCTATTAGGCTGGAATGAAAGCCTGCAGCCACACCAGCCCCTTGTGGATAAGATTGAAGACCCCTGCTCTAAGGGTCCAGAAGTTCAAACATTCCCTGGCTGGTGCAAGTAAAGAAGCAACACCAGGGATTGAATCAAAGCTCAGTAAAGAACAGGAGCAGGGAACCACCGTTCTGGGTCCTGTTCTAGCCGTAGCTTGGGCTGTTTGAGCCGCTTCATCGTTCCTCTCATACATCTCAAAGTTCCAGCTTCTACTCTGTCCCCCTCGGGTGTGGCTTTGCCTCCTGTCTCAACCCTGTAGTCGTTTTTAGCCGAGGTCGTTTTTAACAGATTTTAATGGGTTTAGTGTTGAGCTTTGGGCAATGCCGAGGCCATTACAGGCTTTTTTTTTGCGTGACAGCCCGTGGCTCGCCTCAAGCATCAGAACTGCTGATTCATGCCAAGATCTGACCGAGAGTCATCAGCGATGTCATACGCTTCCCCTGTGTGACATTACCCCAATTCTTCGCCCGTTCTTCATCACAGAGCTTGGTGTTCGATCTTGCTCTAGTGCTTCAAATCAGGGTACGAAACCCTGACGAAAAAACGTTTCTGATCACCTGAACAAATGAGAACGCGCGCTTACGGCGTTATTTACCAGCCATAGTAATAGCCAATGTTAACAATCACTCATAAACACAGGAGACTCCTTCCGTAAAGCTTCGATAAGCGTCATGACAGGAAATGTCACCATATTAGAAATATACTAGAAATAACGAGCTGTTTAAAACTATCCCTTTGTTAGTCTTGGATTAGTTCCTGTGAATAAGCTGTTGTTATAGAAACTGTAACATATGAACTAAAGTACCAATACCATCTTCAAACTTTGATCCATGCCCTCTAGGATTTCGGATGCTACTGGGAATTCTCATGAGCAATTTGCTACCAAATAAAGCTGCTTTTCCTAACTGGACTATGGAATTACACTCCAGAACCTATTCAGAAATATGACATCATGAATGATGTGACATCATTTACTACATTTACGTGTTTGTGATCATCCACAGGAGTGATCTGACGCGAGGCTGGACGAGCGTCGTGATGCACATCGGGCAGCAGGTCAATGCCGGCCTTGCGGACTCCCCGACTCGGCCCGAGCCGAGGCCCTCGGGTGCACGGTCGATACCCGAACACCGAACACGTGCTAATTAGCATTGTACTCTCACAAGGTAACACCGCAGGATGAGAGAGATGATTGTAAAGAGGCCTGGCTTCGGTCTTTGAAGTCGTCTGCCCTCGGGAAAGTCGACACGCTCTCCGGGTCTCTGTGAACGCGCCTCGTTATATTTTACAGCAACGCTTGAGATAATGTCTATATTAGTGTTACGTACTTATGGGTGAAGTTAAGGTTTAACTGAGGCAATCATTGAGGAGTCTTTAATTAAAGGAACAGTTTGGCCAAAAATCTAATGTACACAATGTTCCCTTTACCTTAGGATGTAAATCGATCAGCCCAGACATGCTCAGTGTCTGACGTTTGCTTTGTATTCGCTAACAAACTGAACCAATCAATGCTTGGAGATATTAGATATTATACAAAGATACTAAAAACAGTGAATCTATTATTCTTGGATTCCCCCAGGAAGCATCACTAGCCATCGTACCGGAATATGAGACCAGCATTCAGTACACAGCGCTGTCGAATTCTCAATTCTGATTGGTCAGAAGGTGTTGATTCTCGATTCATTCTCTATAGCAGCAGCTCTGACAGTAGTGCGGCTGCAAATCACAGGTTTGTATCAATGTCTTCAGCTTACGCGAGCGATCGTCGATAAAGTGACGTTTTCTGTAAGGAAATGTTTAACATTTAAGTAAGGAGTCTCCAGTTTCGGCGCTTTGAAACAGTCAGAGGTAAAGCTGTAAACCTTTAAGTTTTCCAACATCTTCAGGACAGAGGAGTTTACGCTTTTTTGTCATCTTATTAACTTTTATTAAGAGAGTCTGCTGAGGGAACAACTGTTGTAGCTGCTGTAACATAAGTGAGAACAGGAACTAACTTGTTTCATAGACGTTCCACGACATAAAATGTAACTACAAATGGATAAAAGTCTTCTTTTCCTTTCGGCTGTTCCCTTCAGGGGTCGCCACAGCGAATCATCTGCCTCCATCTAGCCCTATCCCCTGCATCCTCTTCTCTCAGACCGACTACCTTCATGTCCCCCTTCACTACATCCATAAACCTCCTCTTTGGTCTTCCTCTCGGCCTCCTGCCTGGCAGCTCTAACCTCGGCATCCTTTTACCGATATATTCGCTCTCCCTCCTCTGAACATGTCCAAACCATCTCAACCTGGCCTCTCTAACTTTGTCTCCAAAACATCTCACATGTGCTGTCCCCCTGATGTACTCATTCCTGATCCTATCCATCCTCGTCACTCCCAAAGAGAACCTCAACATCTTCAGTTCTGCTACCTCTAACTCTTCCTCCTGTCTTTTCCTCAGTGTAACTGTCTCCAAACCATACAACATCGCTGGTCTCACTACTGTCCTGTACACCTTTCCTTTCATTCTTGCTGGTACTCTTTTATCACACAACAGACCTGACACTTTTCTCCACCCATTCCAACCTGCCTGCACACGCTTCTTCACCTCTTTTCCACACTCCCCGTTGCCCTGGACTGTTGACCCTAAGTACTGAAAATCCTGCACCTTCTTCACCTCTTCTCCCTGTAACCTCACTGTTCCACTTGGATCCCTCTCATTCACACACATGTATTCTGTCTTGCTGTGACAAATGGATAAAAGTATAACGTTCTATATTGTTTAAATAAAAACAAAAATTGTAATCGTTGAAATATCGCTGTGGTATAAGAGGAATAAAACACTCCTAGGCATTATGTTATCGTTATTGGAAAAGAACTTTGGGGTGGTAACAGTAACTCGGCTTCATCACACCAACCAAGTGTTTTACTCCTTACATTTTACACACCCACGCTTAGGTGGTTAAGATTTTTTTTTTTTTTTTTTTAAACTGATGAAAGGAAGAGAGCTATCTTGTTGGTTTTCTTTTTATGTTTATGACCTAACCCTGAGGGAAGAACTCGGCTAATTAAGCCTCTTTGTCCTCTGTGCGGAAATGCTTCCTTTAGCGTTTCTATTGTAGTGGCGTAATGAAGAACCCTAAAAGTGGATCGACCTCCCTCTCGGCTAATATCACGTACTCTTGGCAGCAATCACACATGCGCGTACTGGTAATAGAATATATGTCAAGAATATTAATAAGGACTTAGGAAGGGAAATACGGATTTGTTGAGGATATGATGTACAACTGCGTTACTTTGGCGTCAGACACTAATCTTACCTTTTGGGAATCCGAGACGTCGATTCCAAGAATTAATTCTTCATTTAAATTAAAAAAATAAATATATAAATAAATAAATAAGTTTCAAGCTGTCTGTCCTTGAACTATAAAACTGTGCTGGTATAAAACTGAACCCTTCACTTGATATGCCTGTTTATCTCAACCCTGACCTCAGATAGGATGTTGTTTTGTGGTACAGATACGACTGAATGAGTACTAGAGGAACTGGTGCATGGTGCCGTAATGGATTTGGAGCTTGTTCCCATGGACACGCTTTCCTTCAAGCCGGCAGCATCAGCGCTGAGGATCGAGAGCTTCTCCTTCTCGTCGTTAGAGGGCACAAATAACCGTGCAGGGACAAGCTGAGGATCCTGGGATCTCATTATCCATGACTGTCATCTTTAATTTTTTTCCCTAGCTTGGTAAACTTGATACCATTTTATTAATAATTGAGGTGCACACAATGTCCTTTTAACACGCTCGGTGTGTGAAGTTTGTTTAGTCCTGTATTGAACTCCTGCATTACTAATGCACTCGTTATATACGATACAATACGCTATCGTTTCTATAGCAACAGCTCATTGACAGGGACTGCTCCACGTATGAACGGATAAAAAAAAAAAAACACGTCTAATCGTCGATATGGTGAAGTTTATTTTATTTATTGAAGGAGTCTCCAGTGTCAGTGATCTGTAACACTCAGAGGTAAAGCGGTACCTTGCTTAGAGGAGTTTACGCTTCTTTGTGGTTTCTCGGTAGCATGACACGCCACATTATTATTATTATTATTATTTTTAATTTCTTAAATTCAAGAGAAAAAGGGAGAGGCTGGCGAGGGAACGACTGTTTATAGCTGCTGTAACATAAGCGAGAACAGGAACTAACTCGTTTTGTAGACATTCCACAACATTAAACGTAGCCTTAAATGGATAAGAAGTACGATGTGTCGTTTTTTTAATACGTAAAAATTGTTAGTGTTGGAAAACTGCTGTGGAATAAAACACTTCAGGATGTGCTGGTATAAGAAAATGAGCTCCAGACCACCTGGCATGGAGGCGATCAGCCTGTGGCACTGCTGAGGTGTTATGGAAGCCCAGGTCGCTTTGATAGCGGCCTTCGGCTCGTCTGTATCGTCGGGTCTGGTGTCTCTCATCTTCCTCTCGACAAAATTCAGGTCAGGCGAGTCGGCTGGCCGATCAAGCACGGTAATACCACGGTCAGCAAACCAGTTACTAGTAGTTTCGGCACTGTGGGCAGGTGCCAAGTCCTGCTGGAAAAGGACATCAGCATCTCCATAAAGCTTGTCAGCAGATGGAAGCATGAAGTGCTCTAAAATCTCCTGGTAGGCACTGCATCGACTCTCGACTCGAGAAAACACAGTGGACCAACACCAGCAGATGACATGGCACCCCAGATCATCACTGACTGTGGAAACTTCACACTGGACTTCAAGCAACTTTCTCTGTGCCTCTCCAGTCTTCCTCCAGACTCTGGGACCTTGATTTCCAAATGAAATGCAGAATTTACCTTCATCTGAAAAGAGGACTTCGGACCACTGAGCAACCACTGAGCTCATTTCCATGAGCTGTGAGCCGTAATCATCGAGATTAAAACAAAAAAAGGCGCGGAATATTTCACTTTATGTGTAATGAATCTAGAATATATGAAAGTTCCACTTTTTGAATTCAATTACGGGGTGAAAAATTGAGCTTTTCCGAGATATTCAAATTTTTTGAGATGCACCTGTAGTTCACGTTTGATTTGGATTTTTAATATTTAATCTTTCTATGCTAAAATGTACCCGAACTTGCCTTCTATCTACACACCAAATGTGTGTCTTATGATGTCCTGGTTTCTCTGAGGTGACTGTAGATGACCTAGACGTGTTGCTTGCGGGTGTGTGTGTGTGTGTGTGTGTGTGTGTGTGCGCACGTGTGTGGAGGGGGAACAAAAAAAAGGCCAGGTCGTGTGTGATGTGCTCTTATGTAATCTGTAAACATACACTGCTACTGCTGCTGCTGCTGTGGGAGAGAGGCTTTAGTATTCCAGGCAGAAGGGGACATGCTGTTCAAAACACACACACACACACACACACACACACACACACACACACACACTGTCTCTCTTGGTGCTGCAGTGAGGAACACAGGGTATGTTTGATCACTACAACAGAACTGAAAGTGCGAGACAGTGTAGTGACCGTGGTGATCCCCCTGACATCATCTATATGAAAGAAACACAGAGGACAGCATCCAAGTTAACACTCTGCTACGTTCTGTAGGAAGTGTTTAGTATTAGCTTCACAGTGTAACAGAGTACCCGAGTATGTTTACTGCAATGCTAGCACCTCTGTATAACGCTAGATAGCTAGCTGTCTATGTTTACCACCTTATTTTATAGAGCTGCTAGCAAATTTGGATGTCTTTACAGTACCTAGCTATCTAATAGCAAGCTAGTGCAACCTAGCTAGCTATTTAGCTATTTAGAGTACGTTTAGCTACTGCACTGACAGACTCGTATTTTAATGCGTAATTATTTAATACTTTATTTTACAGAGTGATAGTAGCTAACTACCTAGTCAGCTAGTCATTTTTATTTTTTATGTTTAGCCTCTGCGAGGACTGTAATCGCTGTAATACTAGCTAGCTCATTTAATTAGTTAGCTAGCTGTAGAAAACAGTTCGCGCATGTCCGTGTCTTTGTCATTTTGTCCGTTCTGATTCAGAGAGAGTCGACATTTTGTGTGGGATTAGTCAGGACCTCGTTTAAGAAACGGGAAAACGAACAAATGTTATTCGTGACTCGTTCACTTAGGAAGAAATTCGGAAAGGCGTCCGTCTACGGCGTTTCGCTCCTGAGTTTACGTAAATGTACTTATAAGGAGACTCGATATTGTGACCCTCGATCAGGTTGAAATCGTATAATCGTTGGCGAGTTGCTGCGATTTTATATACGGATTACGCTCTCGAGTTTCAGTCGACGACTTATTAAAACGACACGATTTAACGAACATTTTTTTGAAAACCAGTTGCTTCATATTAATGACTTTAATGAAAGAAAGCGATTCCTAAACAAATGCATAAATTAAAAGACGATTAAGAGTAGCTATTTAACTAGGACAAAAGTAATGGCGCCCTATAAAAGAGGACGCGCCGGTGTGTAGCCGGTGTAGCGCTGCGGTGGCCGAGCTGCATTAATACATTCACATAGCGCACTTAGGAGGCGCTCTTTCACCGTTTGACACCATTTTGCTGTTTTCAGCTCTGACTGCCTTTTTTAAATGGAGTTTTGTGGGCGTGGCTAACTGTAAATCAGCTCTATCCTGACCTGCTTGGTCGTTTATGGGTGAGTGATGTGTATCAGCACGTGTGCACACAGTGGTGCTTGAAAGTTTGTGAACCCTTTAGAAGTTTTCTATATTTCTGCATAAATATGACTTAAAACATCATCAGATTTTAACACAGGTCCTAAAAGTAGACAATGAGAACTCAATTAAACAAATGAGACCTAAATAGAATTTTTGGTTTAATGTTTGGAGAAAGGAAAACACTGCATTCCAGCATAACAACCTTATCCCATCTGTAAAACATGGTGGTGGTAGTATCATGGTTTGGGCCTGTTTTGCTGCATCTGGGCCAGGACGGCTTGCCATCATTGATGGAACAATGAGTTCTGAATTATATTTTAGCTTCATCCGTCCATGTCCGAGACCACGCCCATCATAAAAACACAAACAAATGCCCAACTAGCCAAGTAGTATGCATTATGTATTGAATACCAACAATTTTACATTTGGAATAGTATAAAATTTCATTTGACAACACTTTGCTGTACAAGTTGCATGAGTTGCAGAACCTCATTCTGTAGATATCTGATAGTTAAAGTGCTTCTGATAGCGGTTAGATGCTTAATATTCTGTTTTTCTCTGTTATTTATATGTTGTGTGGATGGTCCCGTCAACGTCCAGGAAATATCTCATATTCCACGGTTCCTATTTCCATCCATTTTAAAGCTAAAATGAGTAATGGAGGTTTGATAGATCTCCGGTAATAGATTAAAAGTACGGCGGCTGTCATAATGAAAATGAAAGATGTCGAAAAATCGCCTACGTGCTGGGAAGCGGGGATAGGAATTGTAGCGGCTCTAATTTCAATCCGCAGGCTGCGGACCAAACGACACTGAGTAATTTAAACGAAAAAAGCAAGACATTAATCAGTCAGTAATCTTGATCAAGGGAAAACGAGTGGCTATTGCCTGATGACTGATTTCCTCTGTTTAAATTGTGTCGCTTTTTTAATGGTTTTATTGTAATGAGGCACTGTAGGAAAAAAGCAAAGAGAGAGAGAGATGGATGGATGGAGTTGATGTGTGTCTTTGAAATGATACAAGAGACATGCAAATGAAGGAAAGATGAGAGATTGATGGACAGGTACGAGTGGATGATTCACTGAAGACTGAAGGACTGGGTTTCTAGTCAATTCAGACTGTGGTTAAAAAAAACAACAAAAAAAAACATTATAGCGTCACCAATGAGTTTCAAGTTCAGGAAAACTATTGCAGTGATTCTGCTGGAATCCAAAAAAAAAGGTCAGAGGTCACGATGTGTGCAAAAAACACACAGAAACAGCGGCTTGGTTCCCCCTGGGGTTCGCCTTTTATTCATCAGAACTTGATGCATCCAAGTTGAGGATCATTCTGTTTTTGGCACCTTGTAGAGTTCATTTGAAACAACACACTGAAATTATTTTAAAGAAAAGAAAAGGGGGGAAAAAAAAACATGGCTAAGGCTGTGTGATTTTCAAAATGAAATACGTACATTTACTTAGAAAGAGTGAACAAAAAAACTTGAAAACGCAGTCAAAAACTGTTGATTTGTTACCAAAGCTGTATAATGAGTTGGATTTTTAAAAAAAAAAAAAAGAGAGAGAAGAAAAAAAGAAAAGTACACAATAATGTTTTTAGCATTGCTTTTCCCCTGTTATAATTATTGTTATCCTTTAAAATGTCTCAAGAGCAGATTTTCTGTAAATTTATAGCATGCATTTAATTTCTGTATTAGTTACTTAGCTTCACGTCTCGCAACGTTTCGTTGTTCATTTCGTCACTTGCTTTTTTTTTTTTTTTCTTCCCCGCAAGGATTTATTAAGTGTTCAGCATCCTCGTCTTTTTCCTCGCCCTCTCCTCCTTGTTTTTTTTTTTTTTTTTCCCCATCCTCCATCTTGGCAGTGGATCCTGGAGTCCCTCGGTTGACCTCTGACCTTTCCCCTTCAGCGTCTGCCTTTAACTCTGTCCCGCGCTCCCTCTGTGGCCGAAGGCGGGAGGAGGAAAAAAAAAAAAAGAAAAAAGAAAGCGGACAGGGACGGAGCAAAAGACGAGAAGGTTCGTTTTAAAAGAATAGATTTTTCATCGAAAGTCAAAAGTGTCTCTTTGTTCCAGCAGCTTTGTGGTGGAAAATCTTGGCGTCTTTTTTTTTTTTTTTCTTTTTTCTTTTTCGCTTTTATTTCCTGTTCACTTCGGCTTCTCATCGCCCGCCAGTTTTGCACTTCTTGTCCATTTTTTTTTTTTTTGCACTTCAGAAAAGTCTTTAAATAAGTTAGAAAATTAATACATTATATATATATATATAATGTATAGCTTTGTTTGCAGTCTGGGCTATTCCTTACTGAAATCCCTACTGCGGTGTTTCACAGTTTCGATGTAAAAATAAATAAATAAATAAATAAAAAGCAAACAATATCGCAAATGATCAAATCGATACATACGAGTAGGAAAAGAAAGTACAAGCTTCTGTTTTTAACCCTGGGCCTTGTTTCAGTACCAGACTTTAACACGCCCTTATCGGCTTCCTTTCACGTTTTTTTTTTTTCCCCTCGGTTGAATTCTGGCGCCGTCTTAAGAGCTAGTACGATATTTTATTAGCTAAAGTCAGTCCAGGATTTTGCGATCGCAGGAATTAACGCAAAATCACGCAAACTCCGCGATATTCTTAGGCGCTCACAATTTTTCAAGATTACAGCATATTTTCTGCAGATTTGGGCGTCATGTGACGTCATCACAACATGTATTCAGCCGAATCCCTCCTCGATTCACGTGCGTCGGACATGAGTACAGCTTAAAAGGTCTCATTTACCAACAAACATCGCTGCGAAAGAATTTCGTGCAATTGCGATTTCACCAATTCGAGTAGTTTTCCGCAAAAAAAAAAAAAAAAACCCGCAGCAAAATCAAGCATTTTTTGGCCGCAACAATCCCCCCCCCCCCCCCCCCCCCCCAAAAAAAAAAAAAACCTCGACGAATCCTGTACGGACTGTGAAGTGAAGATCATCACTAGAGTAGATTTCAGGAGCATTAGCTTTCGCAGAAAATGGTGGATGCTGCTGCTTTTAAGTGTAAAAAAGGACCAAAAAGTTCTAATTTAAAAAAAAAATTCACCATCTGGAAGTTCTTCACCTGCACTGACAGCCAACCAAACTGCTACCGTGTTGCTAGCGAAATAGCAAGCCATTATGACTCATAGGTCAAAAAAAAAAAAAGGTAATTGCCTTGGAGATTGTTTCAACGCCAAGGCCGAGTGTTTTCCTCTTGAAAATTTCACTTCAAGTGGCCACTCTTCTAAGGGAACGTCGACGAGGGCGTGTTAGGAACGGTAATAAAATCCAGGGCCAGCGTGTCAAATAACGCACCTAAATTCACACACCCGAGCTGGTTTTTTATCTAAGATAAAATGGCGGGGGGGGAAAAAACTCATGCAAACTTTACAGACTGTGGAAAAGAACGAGAACTCCACCACCCAGCTCTTCCTAATCATGAGAACTCATGGTACGTGAAATTTGAGCAGGTAAAACTTTAGGGTTCTGATCTTTCTGCCCCGGTCGTGTTTATTTCAGCGGGGACAGGGTCCCTCATACGGGCGTGGTGCGTCGGTTGGCTGAGTTTCCGTCCTTCGGGTCCTTCTGGATGCAGTTGTGGACCTGGAGGAAGTCCCTGTCCGAGTTGTAGGTGGCCGTGGGGGTGCCGTGGCCCCCCTTTAGCGCGTACATGGAGATCTCGGTGGAGGGCAGGGTGCCGAAGCCTTTCAGGCCGACCGGGGAGGCTTCGCGTGACTGCGAGTGCTCTGTCGAGCGTGACGAAGAGCGCGACTGAGAATTCGAGCGTGAGCGGCGCCGGTAGCGGTAGCGATAGCTGGGGATTCGTGTAATGGCCGAACTGTGCAGGTAATCGGCGGCCCTCACGCCCGATCTCAGCTCCCGGTGCCGGTCGATGAACATGTGCACAGCCAGGACTCCCACCATCTCGGCCATGATGAAGGACAGCGCGCCGAAGTAGAAGCTCCAGCCGTACGAGTAGCTGTTCTTCTTCGAGTCGCTCTTGGTGGGGTCGCCTGCGTTCGCTGATATGTACACGATCATGCCGATGATATTACTGAGACCTGTCGGAGACACAAAGTTACAACAAACTCAGCAGGCTCAACTCGTACTGTACATTCCTGAAGCTTGCTAATAACAACTGTAAGCTAGCAAGAGCCTCAGATCACGTTAAGCTTTATTTTTTCATCATAATTTAACCATTTCAGCTCTTCCCTCGTGAAAGAATTCCATAAATTTGTAATATTTCTTTCTAGAAATGTTGAGACTCAATAAGGACGCCATAATTTTTTTTTTTTTTTTTGTAAGGCTAAGCTTGCTAATCACAACAGCTAGCAAGAGCTGTTAGTTTCGGTAATAATACAAGTGATAACTGATAACCACTTTCTAAAAATGCGCTTTTAACCCTTTAGCTATATTTTAAAGTAGTTTGTGACTCTAAAATCCTTAAAACAAGCAAAAAGCCAACGGCTAGTTTTAAGCTAATCAGATTATAGCTCCTAGCTTTCATTCACTGTGGGCCATGCTAGCATTTTTGAGAGAAATATTCCCTTGAATTGAACACTTGTATGAAAAAAAAAATCACTTCATCAGTTTCATCAGTAATTATCTGTGTGTGTGTGTGTGTGTGTGTGTGTGTGGTCTACAGTGTGTTAGCGTGTGAAAATGTGTAAAACTAGCCTTCTGTCTTATCCGGGGCTGATCTGAGGTAATCGTGACCTGCACAATGCTGCGTTCTGTCACACACCTGTATGTGGTAGAGTCAAACCGAAATGATAGATCATTGGGAAAGTGTGTCAGGGACATCGTATTTTTAGAGTGTGAATCCCAAACGGCCTCTTTTTAGCCTAGCAACAGGATCAGAGGCAGGAAAAGAGAGTGAACTGAATATTCTTGCTTTTCTGCATGTACAGTATCATGTAGATATTTTCTTTTTCATAATTATCAACGGTGTCGTTTTTCTCTTATCGATCGTTTCTGGTCACGTTGGACCGAGAGCGCGGCCTGGTTTAAAGTACGAATGTGGTCTAAAAGTTATAACAACACGTTCAGACGTGCGGAAGCGTTATTCCGTATTATACCACGGTGCTGTCGAATTCTGTAATCTGATTGGTCAGACGGTGTCGATTCATTTTCTATAACGGCGGGTTAATATTAATGCGCTTGTTCTGATATGTTCTTGTTTCTATAGCAACCGCTCACTCACAGGGACTTGCTCCACATAATCTAAGTCTAATAATAAATTAATTAAAAACGTGCTGTTATTTAACAAAGAAAAACGTGTATAAATGGTGGAGTTTTCTGTAAGGAGATGGTTATTTAGCATTTTTAGAAGGCGTCTCCACGGTCAGTGATGAGAACAGGTACGATCGTGTTTCGCCGACGTTCCGCAACATTAAATGTAACTATAAACCGATAAAAAAATGGAAAATGTGCCATTCTTTAATAAGTAAAAATGGTTAACGCTGACAAACTGCTGTGGTATAAGAGAAATAAACACCTCGGGACATGCTGTTATTTATAAAAGAATCAACTTCAGGGTGGCACCAGCGACTCTGCTTCAACACACCGCCCCCGTGGTTGATTATTTTCCTTTAACAGCACGACACGGAGTGTTTTATTCCTTACAACTTTCTGACTGACTAGCAAATGTGCGTCTTAAGCAAAAATTATTTTGTTCGACAGTTTTTGCACTAAATAACAACATTGTGTACTAATAAGGGAATTTAAGGTTTCTAAAGTGCATGGATATACCGATCAGACACAACAATAAAACCACCTGCCTAATATTGTGTAGGTCCGCCTTGTGCCACCAAAACAGCTCTGACCCGTCGAGGCGTGGACTCCACAAGACCTCTGAAGGTGTGCTGTGGTTTCTGGCACCAAGACGTTAGCAGCAGATCCTTTAAGTCCTGTAAGTTGCGAGGTGGGGCCTCCGTGGATCGGACTAGTTTGTCCGGAACATACCACGGATGCTCGATCGGATCGAGATCTGGAGAATTTGGAGGCCGAGTGAACACCTTGAACTCTTTGTCATGTTCCTCAAACCGTTCCTGAACAGTTTTTGCAGTGTGTCAGGGCGCATTATCCTGCTGAAAGAGGGCACTGCTATTAGGGAACACCGTTGCCATGAAGGGTTTGTACTTGGTCTGCAACAGTGTTTAGGTAGGTTGTACGTGTCAAAGTAACATCCATATGAATGCCAGGGCCCAAGGTTTCCCAGCAGAACATTGCCCAGAGCATCACACCGCCTCCACCGGGTGCATCCTGGTGCCATCTCTTCCCCAGGTAAGTGACGTACACACACCTGCCGTTTTGGAGATGCTCTGACCCAGTCGTCTAGCCATCACAATTTGGTCCTTGTCAAAGTCGCTCAGATCCTTACGCTTGCCCATTTTTCCCGCTTCCATCACCATCAACATCAAGAACTGACTGTTCACTTGCTGCCTAATATATCCCACCCCTTGATAGGTGCCAGTGGAACCAGATAATCAGTGTTATTTACTTCACCTGTCAGTTGGTGGTTTTAATGTTATGGCTGATCGGTGTATGTCCTCTCTTACATAAATGTAATAAATGTATTCTTAGGTTGCACTTGCATTTTGTTAGTATCTATAACTGGTATTAATGATTTGCCAAGTCAAAATATCTATTTTATTTGTATTTCTGACTTCATTCAAGTGGAAAAAAACAGATCAACACCACCACTATTACTTTCTTCCTGTTCCTGAATTCATTTTACCCCTAACCACCAAAACAGTACGGCAGTAATATTGTGATCTCGGTAGAACGCGAGTTGTTTTTTTTGTTTTTTTCCCCCCGGAGTTATTGAATTTCGCACTGTGTCTCGTTACCTGCCGAGACGAAGAGGATCCCAGCGCTGAGGATGATGTTGTGGCGGGACTTGTAGAACTCGCTGGCAGCTATACACAGGCCTCCCATGAAGAGCAGGATCACGCTGAGGATGGGGAAGATGCTGGATGCTCTCACGGCACCTACAGAGCGAGACAGAGAGATGATCAATCACGCTGATAACGCCTTAGCGTCTCGTCACAGAGAGAGAGAGAGAGAGAGAGAGAGAGAGAGAGAGAGAGAATGGGGAAAAAAATGTCATGTTCTATGATTTCATCATCTGCTCAAGGCAATCAGTGCCCTGTCAGCATGTAAATAAACTTCTAAACGTGTGTAGGAGAGCGTCCTGAATCTGAATCCGTATCATCTACATAACTGGAACTTTCGCAGGTTTCTGCATGGTAGTAGTAACGTCGTGTTGAAATATGTGCCATCCAAAATGATGTGCTAGTATACGGGCGTGTCCTGATTGCTTCCTGCTGCTTCTTCTACACTTCTCAGGCTCCTTACAGGGAAAACCAAATGAGCTTTCACTCAAGCTGATGAACGGCGTTTTAATTCTCCGCCGTTTTGTCTTTCTCCTATCTCTCTCTCTCTCTCTCTCTCTCTCTCAATCTCAATCTCGTCTGATTTTACTTTTCCAGCTCAGGGAACCAGTGAACCGCCGTCCTTTAAGTATCGAACGTTACTGTAACGTTATTCCTGTTGAGTTCAACTTCGCTGACTGGCATTTGCATTGTTGTTGTTGTTGACCAGCAGCACAACCGCTTTGGGTTGTCTGCTTTCACAAGTCTAAATTGAGATTGCAGAACCAGAAGTCCAGGAGATCGAGCTGGACCTGATCCAAATCCTCCTATATCCCTACACCTAACCCCTAACCCCTAACCCTGAGATACTACAACATGGAACAACACACTTTGTCTGAAACACAGTGTCTCCAACCCTTGGCTTTTGGCTCGAATTCCTCCCATATACAGCAGAAGGACCTGGATCAGGTCTGGTCTTTTGGTTCTGCAGTCAGGGCTACTCATTTAATGAGTAGTAATAATTTGATGAGCTTGCTAGGTTGCTAACAACCAAATCTATGAATGGTGAGAATGAATGGTTCCCAATAAATTTAGGAAAGTTAAGAATTGCATATAAGGTGGTAAGTTGGTACAGCTCCAGGGTTCCTGGTTCGATCCTGAACCCTGTGTGGAGTTTCACACGTTCTCCAAGTGTCCACGGGTTTCATCCAGGTTCTCTAGTCTCCTCCCGCTTCGTTAACCCTAACTCCCAACCTCCGCTTCCATCCTCCCTCCAGTTCTGCATTAACCTGCGGGATACTGACATGGCCAGTCACAGCACGTTACCTATCAGAGGTCACACGAGCTCTGTCTCATTTATCACTATCCTACACACACACCGTGAAAGCGGAGCAGGACTCGGAGCAGGAGGACACGACCGGCTCGGCGAGAGAAGAGAAACAACGACCCAAATTTATTTAACGTCGACAGTACGGGTACAGGTGAGAGGTGCCAAAACACTTTTTAAGCTCTCCTGAGAGACGAGATTGCTGGATACAGAATGGGATTTGTTTTAGAGATTAAGATTAATACTTCAAAAAAAAAAAAAAATGTGATAGGAGGATAACACGGTAGCATGGTGATCATGTGACCAAACACAAACGGCGTATACACTCTTGCTTCTTCATAGCAAAATGTCCTTTCACTCTCTAAAATCTCAGAACAGTGTCTCTTGGATCCTGTCCTACCCCCCCCGCCCCCCCCCCACACACACACAAACACTCCGTCTCGCCTCCTGTCTACCTGAGTGAGCTGCTCACCTAATGAAATTCACACACCTGAGACCTGAGCTTTTTTCCCTCCTCCTCATCTCTCTCTCTCTCTCTCTCTCTCTCTCTCTCTCTCTCTCTCTCTCTCTCTCTCAGCTATTTCTTTTTAAAAAGAAAAAGAAAAAATGCAGAAGTGTGCTTGGCACCGTTCTTACACAGTCAATCTGAGGACTGAGGCAGAGTTTAGAAAGTCGGAGTGATAAATGAGACTCGGGGGCACTGTTAGTGTGGCAGAATAAAAAAGAAAAGAAAGAAAGGAGAACGAGACGTGCGGTGAAAGGATAAAGAAATGAAAAGGGAAGAAGGAAGAAGGAGAGAGGAGATATATATATATATATATAGGCGAGATAGAGCTCAACATATTACATAAGCACAAATGGTGGAAGATCTGTACTTCTTCATGCAGTCTTTATCCTGCCACTCTTAACCGAGGCTAATGCTAACCCTCCCCAAATTAGACCTCTTACTTACCCGTGTCCTTTACTAACGACTGAGGAATATGGAGGGGATCTGAAGTCCTTTTCCCCCCCATCGACAGATTAGAGAGAAAGAGAGAAAGAGGGATGATCTTTATGGAGGTTTCGAGGCGTGCGATTAGCAGGAAGGTCACAGATTTGATTTGGGTCAAGGTCAGCTGTGCTAGCGCAGACCCTGAGGGGAAACTAGTGAAGCGGCAGAGACACGTTTTTACCACATTTAGGGTTTTTTTTTTTTTTTCTTTAAAGATACTGCAGATCCCCGTGACATGCAGCACTCGACTAGACAAGGGAGCTATTACGTAGTCCCGCGTTTCTCAGTAGTTTCGATTCATATTCAATTCAAATTAGGCCAAGATATTTGTTTATTTGTTGAAGAACATCGACCGTATTTGGTCAAAGTATCAGCCCGTCACGAGCAAGTGATTCGAATGCATAGCTAACTGATGCTAACGCGCCTTTGGACGTTTACGCCAAAACTATAAGCAGCATTTCAGCTTATAAAACCGAGTTCAATTCCATTTCATTTAGGAACCATATTACACCTCAGCCTCCTATATAATTCATTTAATTGTGTAGTTTGTGTTTATCTTTCTAGCTGGCTGTTAATGTTAAATGGTCGGCTGCCGCTAAATACAGTCAGTGTCCCGTCGTTTTGAATAAGGAAACTATTTCGCGTAAACTTATGCGGCTTCGATTTTCCGAAAGTCGACTATTTTGTATGGAAAAAAGTCCAGTAGTCAGGGCACTGATCAGGGAGTCGGGACATTTTAAGGGCTGTCTCAATCTCAAGATCCTTCCAGTGCAATGGAACGTTTGCGCCGTAAAAAATCCCACGATGCACCTCAAAAACCAAGTAGTAGCTTAAGTAAGTAACGTAACGTAACGTAACGTAACGTAAGCAGCTTGTTAGCGTTGTTGTGGCTCTCAAATGATTACTTACGTTAGCGCTTTTTAACTTTGTTT